>CALNHX010011812.1:0-29358 GCA_940337035.1 Agriotes lineatus
CTCCCTAGTACAAAGAATGTATGCATATGCCAACTTCAGAAAAATTACAATGTTTTTGTGTTTACTGAATGCCCTGTAAATATAGTGAACATTAATATATAGCGCAATTACGTAACGAACAACTTTCGAAATTGGACCGTGTGATTGTTAAGAGAGAAGATTTTTTATCTTAAGCGGAACTCGTTCGATATATAATGACAGTGGCCGTAGAAGCTTCTGAAATCACACAATGCTCTAATACGATTCATCATGCCATATTAGGCACAATGTTCGGAAAATTCAAAACTAAATCGGTGCAGCAGAAATTGCCTACTGCGGAATGTGTTGCAGATTCACATGGCTATATAGGTCACCCAACGAAGAAATTAAAAGTATTGTGAGAATGAGAAAGATATGGTGACCTAAATTAAAGAAAAGTGTTAATGTGATATAAACATATGAAATGAGCTGGTGAAAATAAATGGATAAACCGCAGTACTCACTGGAGCCCCTTCGCAAAAAAAGGAAATGAGTAATACCGACGAATTCTTGGAGAATAGGCGTGGCCGTAGCTATGTATAGGAGAGAGTGCTACAAGATGGGTATACATGAAGACTTTGTTCAATGGAAGCAAAACATCACTATCTTTAAACTAGTGGTGCTGGTTAAGAATACTTGAAATTAGTTAAATTAAACTTTAAGGGATAAATCTAATTTCATTAATTTGGTGATCTAGGAATAATATACATCCCTAGGTAAACAGAGGTTAAATATAATTATTACGTACGTACATACAGATATCGTTCCAGAAAAATGGAGCTTCTTCCCCCATAATCAAAATAATGTAATTTTTTAAATTGCAAGTTTGGTGTGAAATATTAGTAATTCAATGGATAGTGTAATCGAGAAATTACTCTGTTTTGTGTTTTTTTTTAATTTAGGGAGTTACATCAATTTTCCATAAGATATAGTTGTTACCTATCGGCTTTTTTCTTTAGTGCAGTAGTTAGCTATGCCTATGTTACATAGTTGGAAGGAGAATTTTATTTAATTATTAATTAATCAAAACGACATCTACATTTCCTTTGAGCAAATTATCAATTCATACATTTTGCGTTCAAATTGTTGTTATGAAATTACTAACCGACGCAGTGCAAGCAAAGCTGTTCTACCTTAATTGCTCTTTCAATTATTTTCGACAGCTCTGAAGATAGTAATTGCTAAAATAAATTAGTTATGCTGTCTAATATTTAGTAAGTAATGATTCTATAACAACTATATTTAGAGTAAAACGAATGTAAAGGTGTGCCTATTATCCGATTTAAAATTAGAATGAAAATTAAAAATATTGAAATTTTGTACTTTAGTTTTCATGCCGTATTCATTGCTGCGATTTTCTTTAGGCGGTTTAAAAATCTAACGGCAAAAACATGTAAGAAAGAAACGATACAATAGAATCTCACAAATCTGTAGAGGGGTTTACATTGAACTTCCACCACGCAAATTACATCAATTTTTGCAAATAGAAAAATGTAGTCTGCTGGCATTCGAACTCCGCGCTACCTGGCGAACATTTCAAGTCCAGTTTCTAGTCCGCTGCTTGTGACCGTTGGAATAACTGAGCCACGAGCGTGCTCGAATTAGACTGTTTCTACTGCGTTATAAATAATGTTAGATTTCGACCCATTTGTGATGTTTACCTCGGTTTACCCTGTTAGATCTCATTTTAGCCAATGATAAAGCCTGAGCTATGTGCAATTTATCTATTTCTGAGTTAAAGCAAAAATAAACAAAATTTTATTTTTAAGGCGGTCACCCTTTATGTATTTCTCAGAATTTTGCTCGGTTTCATGTCAGGTAATAATATCCACGCAAAATATCGTCTTCTTCAAACAAATAGTTTTTGAGTTATAACGCCTTCCATTTGTGTTATATACTGATCAACAAATGAACTGGACCACCCCTAAAAATTGTATTTATTACATTATGTACAATATATACAGGGTGTCTCAAAAAGAATGGGACACCGATTAGTCAGAGATTTCTTAGGTTATAATAAATCGATTAAACCGAATATACCTTAGTACAAAGTCCCTCCAGTAAAAAGTTACAGAGCCTTGAAGTTCAATTTTTTATTTTTTATTTTTTTGTTAGTTTCCGCAAATGTAGAGATATCAATTTAAATTTTGGTATACATGCTTACTATTATGTAATTCACTAATAAAAAAAATTTCATCAACTAGACTTGACTGTAAGAGGCACTTTACCTACCTTTCAAAACTTTTTTTTGCTCTAACTTCGTTATCTGTAACTTTTTTTGAAATTTTAGGTTATTATCTGAAAGAGAATGAAAAAGTACAAAAATAATGTACACTTAGTTCTTAAGCCTAAAAGCAACCGTTTGCCTTAAAATGCCCATTAAAAGTTTTTGGTTGTCATTAAGACGTGCAATTATCAAGTAGCCATGATCACAAAAACAATGTATAATGATTGTAATCTAGTAAACAACATCAAGAAAGCAATTAATGACGTTGGTGTTATCATTTTTTTGTCTTTTGTGCTTACGAAAATGCTGCAACATAACGAACCTCGCAGCATTGGAGAATTCGTTATGTAACGGCATTTTCTTAAACATAAAAGAACAAATTCTTATGTCACTAATGTCATTAATTGATTTATAATTGTTTTTTAATAGATGACCATTGTTTTTGTGATCATGGCTACTTGATAATTGCACGTCTTAATGACAACCAAAAACTTTTGATGAGCATTTTAAGGCAAACGGTTGCTTTTACGCTTATAAACTAAGAGTACATTATTTTTGTGTATTTTAATTCTCTTTCAGATAATAACCTAAAATTTCAAAAAAAGTTACAGATAACGAAGTTAGAGTAAAAAAAAGTTTTTAAAGATAGGTAAAGTGCCTCTTACAGTTAAGTCTAGAAGATGAAAATTTTTGTATTAGTGCATTACATAATAGTAAGCATGTATACCAAAATTTAAATTTATATCTCTACATTTGCGAAACATAACAAAAAAATTAAAAATAAAAAATTG
Organism: Agriotes lineatus; assembly: GCA_940337035.1. Taxonomy (NCBI): domain Eukaryota; kingdom Metazoa; phylum Arthropoda; class Insecta; order Coleoptera; family Elateridae; genus Agriotes; species Agriotes lineatus. The sequence continues at coordinate 3,037 of CALNHX010011812.1, forward strand.
AACTTCAAGGCCCTGTAACTTTTTACTGGAGGGACTTTGTACTAAGGTATATTAGGTTTAATCGATTTATTATAACCTAAGGAATCTCTGACTAATCGGTGTCCCATTCTTTTTGAGACACCCTGTATACATAAGCTTTTGTTTTATAGTATACTCATATTAAGCATATTTAATTGCACTATCCTCAAATATCAACTGAAGAATTAACAAAATCATAAAAATAATAAAATTATAAAAAAAACTATATTTCACAAAAATCAGAGGAATCACAAAAACAGGTTAATTAATAGCTCTTTGAGTCTCTTCGGAACGTTTAAAAATGTTTAGCAACGATTTGGCATACCTTGTATGCAACGTGCTATCAACATTTGGGCAAAATAAAAATTTTAAAATGATAGTATTTTATTAATGCTAAATTATGAAAAGAAATGCTTTTTATAGTGACACAATCATGAAAAGTTACCAAATATTCCATGATTGCAATATATGCAAATGGTCCAGTTCATTTGTGGAGAGTCAGACCTCGCCGTTCGAGGCTTTCGGTTCGCTGATTTGATTTTACGCGGAGCACCTTTGTGCTCCCTTTTCTTTGCCGTTCGCGGATATTTGCTTTGTCGTTGGCTGATGGAATTGCCAACGTTAACTGTTTTAACTTTCACACACTAACGGCCGGTCTTATGAAGGCCACTAATCTGACGTTAACTTTAATTCGCTGTTAAAATAAACAAAAGCGCATGTCATGAACACCTAAATAACCTTATTTATCACGTACTATTTCTTTGAATCTCTTATTACCAATCGGACCTGAAATAAATTGTAAAATTATAACTTGAATAAACAAATGGACATTCGAGCTCTAGATTCAAGTGGCAGACTTAAGTTACGTATGGTAATTTAGTTCAAACTTTACTGTCTTCTCGAGCGTTTCTGCCGAAAATTCAATTAAGTTTAATTTTAAAAACACGGAAAACCATGTCGTCAAAGCGTAAAGTTCTGCTTCAGATTTGCCAGACAAAAAACGCAGAAAAGTTTTGGTTTTTTGAGGTTGCATAGTATAAATAAATCTAGTTTATAGAACCTAACCCCGTTTTTATCATTTATGTGTTTACTTGCGCATCGCGGTTTTGTGCTTCGCGGCATTCTTCTGGAACGTAACCCCCGCGAACGGCGGGGTCTCGACTGTATCTATATATTTTAAGTTTTAATTTTTTTAAATTTTATATGCTACTCAGCCGTTAGGCCAGTTATAGGCGTCGCTGTACATTTTATATATTAACACAATAAACATTGTTATTATTATTATTACATACAGACAGACAGGCAGATTAACAGACAAACGGAATTGAGAAAACCTGTTTTTCGTCATCTAGGGACCGTGAAGCTCTGAAGAAATCTCGAAAAGTGAGTTTTCGCTATTACAAAAAGACAATGAAAAAGAGTGAAAGACGTATATAGTAATCTAAACAAAAAGTTAATTTGAGTAACTTCTGCTTTAAAATTATTACATTGCTATCCATAAAACACACTAATTGATCAAGATGTAATAACATGTGAGCAAATGAAAATGAAATTAAGCTTGGTTTAGAAAAAATTAAGTCTGATGTTTTTAATTTAAATATGGCAGTTATTATAATAGTAGAAGTGTCAAGTGTCAAGTTGATTAAATTTATATTTAAATTTAAATTGGAACGTTGAACGTAATTTTTGATGTGGCATAATTATATAACATTGTTTAAGTGTTACTTTTTATGTTAACTTTAAAATAAAAATGTTTGACATTTTTTATGTATGTGGATTTCATTCTAAAATATTAAAATAATATGAATTAATAATCGACATATCTTTCAATTTTCAAAGCCAAGCTTGATATCTGTATCGTTAGCTCACATGTTAATATAACTGCTTAGATTGAAGTAAACCTCTAGGCAGAGCATCTTTAGCAAAGTACTTTAAAAAAATGATAGATGGTTTTATTAAACCTTGAAGGCTTATTACGATAATCAGATGCAAATTGTTTCTCTTAAAAAAGGTAAAATCGAAGCGTTAAACGTTTTTTTACTTGCTACAAGTGTAACTTCGTTCCCAACTTTCAGCTATTTTGGATAGCAGCCATTAACCTTCACTTGAGAGTAAAGTAGAGGCACGTGGATATTTTGTCATAGAACTCAATTTGTCGTTATTTGCTCCACGATATTGATTTCCTGTTGCTCTAATGGAACAATGAACCTTCCATAGTAGTTGCAAAGTAGGTACTCAAGTATTTCATCAAACGAAAATTTACACCGTAACTGTTTGTGAAGTTCAGTATGATTGATATACTTTGCAATTTCCTGTTTAGGTAGAAAATGAATCTTTTGATATTATTTTTATAACACATTTATAGTTTTTACACGTGTCACGCATTACCGTAAAACACATTTTAGTGTAGTATTTCTTCAACCAATAGAGCAATATTCAACAAAAATTAAGTGTTCGTGACAAAAGCTAGTAGCGATGTAATACACTACGCAATAGTAGCATCTTGTACATAATCCAAGTGATAATTTATTAATCTCTGTATTTAATTTCTTATATAGTTTAGGAAAATTCGTCAGCTAATTATCTTCTTATAATAATATATTTGACGTTTCGTCAGCTCAGCTGACTTTCTCAGAAAATACAAATTACGTTGAAATATAATAGACTAAAAGGAAAATGAGATTAAGGTTAGATCACTTAAACAATGTATATTTACTCTTACCTTATGTAATGTCGATTGAAATTTTTAGAATGCGAAGTTGTAAAATGTTCTATAATTAACAAAGAAAAAAAAACTATATCATTTAAATTGCACTTAATATCAAGATATCTTTTACAATACAAAATCAAGTTATACCTTAAAAATAAAAAAATTTTAGATTTAAAATTTTGACATATGACATTATATATATATATATACTTCACATTCTAAGAATTTCAATCGGCATTACATAAGGTAAGAGTAAATATACATTGTTTAAGTGATCTAACCTTAATCTCATTTTCCTTTTAGTCTATTGCATTTCAACGTAATTTGTATTTTCTGAGGAAGTCAGCTGAGCTGACGAAACGTCAAATATATTATTATAAGAAGATAATTAGCTGACTAATTTTCCTAAACTATATTGAATATACCTAAAAGACAGCTGTTATAAACAAATATAATTTTAATTTTTTATATTAAAAACACGATCATGGGAAGACGTTTAAGGAAAAAAAATCTATGAGGAGTTATACAAACCAAAACAGACAGCACAACAAGATATTAGAGAATTGGTCAACGCACAGAGGGCAATGGCACGATAAATGTTAGACCTTAAATAAAAAAAAACAGAAAAAAGAACGACGTTTTCAGACAAAAACAAAAATAATAGACGTTGAACGACATGTCGCAGCGTTAAAGTGAGGATGGGCGGGTCGTACTATGGGGCATATGAAATAACTGAATACAGCAATTGCGACACTAGACCGTGAAACAGGTGTAAGATGGTCAGGCCATAAATTACCAGGATTGGTAATTTGGGAAGAATCAGCATCATTAGAATGGTTTGTAACAACTAAAACTGGAGAACTGTGGATAAAACAGGAGAGGCCTAAATCGGACAATACATGCAAATGTGCTAAATAACTATATGGAAGTGCACCTTTATACATGTATTGAAAAATATTGCACAAAAACCTGGACTCAATTTTCAAAATTATTTATTTGGTATTATCCTGACCTTAAAATAGCCAGAAGAAAATCAATTTTGATTCTAATTTCTTCGTTTTTCTGTACAATGGCTTAGAAAATCATATCGACAAAGTTTAATAACTGTATCCATTTGTAGAAAACAATTAAACACAATTTTTAAACTTAGAGGTTTCGTAAATACTGGCCTAATTTAAAACAATCCTTTTGAAATTTCAGAATGGAAAAGCCGTGCTCTTGCTATTTAAAACATTTTGACCCAGGCGAGTTACGTCGGACCCTGTAATCATGACACCACTCAACATAACCTCTGAGCAAAATTGTCCGAACCGTTATTATGTATAAGCATTCTGAAGCGAGCATCTGGTATCTCTTGCCTGTATTGTTTACTTTTATATGTACTTATATAGCCAGTTTGTGTTACACTATTTTTCATTGTTAATCAGATTTAATCAATGTAATTAAACATAGCCGAAAGTACGTCGATACTGTCCTGTGCAGTATGAGACGCTCGCTTTCGTATGTGCTGCGTTAAACGAAAAGTCATAGGTTTTTACTTCAAACGTTAACTTAAGAGAGAGTCGCTGATCGCATGTTTGTCAGCGAGGAATTGAACAAAAAGCGGCTGAAAGCCACGCAGTAAATAATATTTATGTGTTTGCACTTAAGGTAAATTGCAACATAACCATATATTAAGTAAGTACCACTCTACCCCACCGACAAAGCGCTTTCTGGAGTCCATTTGATACTGCAACGTCATCCAACTGAGTGGTAATAGCCAAAAACAACGAACCTCCTCGTAACCTTCATGCGAGTCATTCAAGAGATGGCGTAATCTAAGGCGACCTCAATCCGCTACACAGCAGCTCGCAGATCTCGAAAAGTATCAGGTAACCTGATACAGAAGCGGAATTTACTTTACGCAGCAAGTCTATTTTTATAGTTATTAAGGTACCGCGGGCATTATGAGTAAAATAAGAGCCCAAGATTGTTAGTGTACTAACCGAGGGCTTTGGCCCGAGGTGTGTACAACAATCGCGGGCTCTTAGCTCATAATGCCGGTGGTGCCTTCAAAGTTTTATGTCCTACCAATTTTCTTACCTAATTCATATTCATATTCAATTCATATAATTACTATGATATAGTATTTAAGATTGATCTAGTTAGCTGATCTAAGTTAGATTTGTGACATTAGCTGAGCTGTCATTAATTTTCATTGTGACAGTGGTGCATATCCATGGAAACAAATACTGTTAATTTTTCATAATAACCCTAATGTTCTTATGAAGAAAATAATTGCCCTGGAGCGTTATTTTGTATCTAAGATACCTTAAAATAGAGTCATTAATTTCAATTAATGTACTGGTAGGACATAAATGTTATTTAACTGTAAAGGTACTGCAGACACCATTATTGTGCTATTGATTTGTTGTAAGTGCATATAGTTGCGAACTATCTCGCGGAGATTATCCATTCTTAGGTATCGCATTTGTGTTTAAAGATGACCATTCATGTTACAATTTAATCTTATTTTCTTTTATTTCCTTTATTGTTTTATATGTGTGGATTAAAATTTAATGTACTTGCCTGATTAAATTGGAATTCTTGTCTATGTCGTTTGAAATCAGTTTCAGACATGAGAACACTGCGAATTGCAGACCAGCGTACCGTTTTAGCAGATATTCATAGTCACGAGTTGCGAAAAAATAAGGTTTTTCTGTGAATTTAGCTAGCTGAGTAAACGAACATGGCAAATAAATTTATGAAAATGATCAAGCGTACCAGACGTCTCCTTTGAATTTAACGTCCCAACGGAGAGGTTACCAAACGACTTTAAACCTACCCACGCACGTATGGAGAAGACGTGTAAAGACCTAGATTGCGATCAGCGTCGGGCAACTGTGGACTATAAAATCAGTTTGCGTAAGTAGTTATTCTTTCGGCTCAGATCTCTTCCAAATTCTTACCTGTGCGTCCGTGGACTCTAGATTCTTGTGTGGTAATGCGAGCTCTTGCTGCACTATCTTATTTTTGATCAAGATTGCAGTGCCACTATTCGTTAGAGTTCAAGGGATTTAGGGTCTTGTAGGTCTGTTAGTTGGCGATTATTGCTGCGATTAGCAGCTCGATGATGGATTTTCCCTCCTAGGCTTTGAAAATTTGTCAGATTGACTGAACCAGTTTGTCCAGGTGGATGACGGAATCTCAGGATGATGATTCAGCCCCAGGGGATGTTCGTACGGTGGTGGTGGTTGTAGAGACTTTGGACTGCGTATTTGCGATTTTGGAGCCTGTTATGGCTTTGATGACAAAGATGCTTTTAGGTGTTGTTGCCGTCACTGTGACTGTAAAAGAGATAAGCAAAGGCAACCGACTTCTCAGCGGGAGCTGGTCGTGGGTAAAACAAAAGACTCAAATGCTTCAGCTGTAAAATAAAATATGAGCGCCAAGTAGCAAGTAACCCAGCACTTTGCTAATCAAAAGGTACACTAGAGAAGGCGCTACTAACCAAACCTGAAAATTAAAGGTAGCGGCAAAGGCACAAATCAGATACGCAGGCAAAGATGTCACACACATGGCAAACCAAATTAAGATATCACATATCATATCGCAGTAGCATAAGAAGCATATCACCAAAGTATATACGCATGAATTAAATAGTTAAAGCAGTAATAAACGAATGTTTACTGTAAATTATGAAGCTGCACACTAACTGTCAAAAATGGTAAATTTGCATCACCAGAGAACTGCACGGTAAAGCATATGACCGCGACAAAGTTACTAATAGTTAAATTTTGATTAAAAGTTGAATGTAACGCTAAATCTACAAATGCAAGAAGTATTCAGATTGAAACGGTACCTCTTAAACGGCCTTTTATCTACTGAATTATTACGCTAAGATGCCCTGGGTTACCTAGCTTATTCAGTCGGAGAGTTATGAGATTCTGTTTACACGGCCAGTGTAGCTAAGGCTAAGCTACTATTGTTTAAAACCAGCTCGTGGACACCTGAAATGCTGTACTTACAAAGGCGCCCACAGTGGCAACAAAAAGTCCAACCGTTTACATAACAAGGCATATAATCTGCAATAAATCACAAACACACACATATGAAATACGCAATACAAAAGCTATGCTCTATAGCCTACAGGATGATTAAAATAGAAGGCCAAAGTTCAAATGTTAATTTCAAGTTTAATGTTTATGCCGCGAAATCGAATTGAACTACGCGACGCTGTCGATTCTTGTAATATTTGCATACGATGAACATTTAACCCGCTTGATGCTCACTGCGGATTAAGGTGAATGTTAGCACAGCGAACGTGCGTCAGCTGCTTGCCGGTAAATCTCCTGCTTCCTTAATATGACACCCGGCGTCGGTTCCGCGTCCAAGAAAGAGGCAATAGCCCTTTATGTTGTAGCAGTTTTTCTTAGGTATAAACTAACCTGGCTGTAGAGTATAATTTCCTTCACCTGAATGGTGGTAGAGACGATGTAGTCCAAGCTTTGACGATGTCGCCCCACTTAGATCTTGCTTGCCACTCCTGCAGGTAGCAAGATACTCTTTGGGAGTCGATTTGCGACTCCTGCAGATCGCACGCACTATATGTGAGCCTGGATGCGGCTCTTACAGGTCTCACGCACTGCCTGGCAACCTTGATGCGACTCGGTTGATTCGCCGAGTTTGACGGTTTGGGCGAGAATGACGCTCCTTGCAAGCTTCCACGTCGATTCAGCTCTGTGGCCGGTTATTCCTCAAATTAACCCGTGCTGTTAGCAAATTCTCTCACGTTCTTCACTGGTGTGTCCGCACTCAAGACTCCATAGTCCGTGGTCGCACACACAGCGATTTTCACTCATAATACGGTTCTACGTAACTAGTACATAATTAACACATACTGCTGAGACCTATCACTAATTAGTGTATAATGAAAGGTATAAAATATGTAAATATAGGTGGCACGAATTGACCCGTTTCAAGATGTCGTCATTAATTAGCAGCAAGTTCCTACAGACCCAATATCTTGGTTAGCAGTAGATCATTATATAACCCGTAATACGCTTAGTAAATAATTAATATGTCTCAACAGATTCAGTGCGTCACACAAGTCAAATTCATTTAAAACAATATCTTGCAAGTACGGAACTAACGTGAGTAATTCAATCCTGCTAAATGGGCATTAGCATGACGTGGTTATACAAATCTTAAATCCAACCAAAGCATGCAAACTGCTTCACAAGGTCCTACATTATAGGTAATAATAACGTGAAGGCTACGGGAGCCACATCCACAGAGTTACTTGACAGATGACGAGCGTGTTTACAATTAATTGCTGATATGTAAAAAGTAAACTGTTGATCTATAAACTGCACTAAATAGATAAGTTTCTATGTCTAGCTATTAATTCAAGTAATTCAAGACGACATTCTAAAGTTTGCCAAATACAATATAAGTTAGAGACGAGACACAAACATATTAAAACGAATTTCATCGCTACAGGTCATGTGATGCCAGTCCTAAGGCAGGCAGGATAATAGACTAGTTTAAACGGACCTCTGGTAGATCATAGGTAGCAGGCATAGAGAAAACCTACCGATCAGCCTCCAGGAAGCTAGGTGATGATTTCAATATCGGACAGCGATACTACTCCGCGTTCGACGACACAGGTATGATATGATTCCGACGCTGCGGCACCAATCACTACGAACCTGTTGCAGAAATCGAGTCCTCAAGGTCACAAGTACACAAGACGAGACAAACTTGCAAAAGCTCTAGAAGGAGCTGCATTCTCCCATCCACAGGTGTGCGGACTTCGACCGTACGATAAGGGGGAGCTGCAATTAAATGCACCACAATAGAATTCTACGCATGAAGTACAAAAGAAAGTTAGGCATACCGTTTTGATGTTAAGCCCCCAACTTCGCTAAAGTAGACATGTGCTCTGCAGGTACCTAACACCCAGAATAAAATCTGATCTTGAGAAAACACCAAAACATCTCCTCCAGGGACACCCTCCATGCACCCCGAGGGATACAAAAACCCAAACGTGATCTCTCAAGCCAGGATGGTGGCGAAATATCCCAAATACACAAATAGCTCATTTGATTTCCAAAATGTCATTCGCTTCACCAACCTCACTGCTGCAGCACAGAATAGCAAATGGCCGAAATGCCTGCTAAGAAGCCAAAATTCGGAAATAGAGGGAGACTTTAATATGCAACCAGACTAACACCGATGCATCAAGAGGGCCTAATCTAACGCAAATTAATTACGAATATAAATGCCTGGGAATTCGAAGATTATAGTAGCAGATAATATTTAGATTTATCATTAAATATGTAAATACTTATAAATGACTTTTGGCCCGTAACAGTGTGCCGCCATCTTAGGGGCGGCAGCCCTGAGGGCAACGGAAGTTTTGGTAGCAGCAGTTGTTTTAGAGACTGGTGCAGTCTTAAGAAGGTTGTAGTTTTCAGGAAGTTAACAGTAGTACATATGATAGAAGCTCTGATGATCTTGTCGAGGTTGATAGAAATATCGTTTGCGATTCTGCTGGTCGATGCCGTAACTTAAGCGCTACTTTGGCCGGCGGTTGGAGCGAATTGCCTGCTCTGTTTCGTTTTCTCCCTTGCATCGTGTAATGGCACACGTCAAGTGAATGAGCAACTTGCATTCGCTGCCCTTTTGTTAAGCGCGTTCTATATCTGGGGGTGAACCTTATTAGACAGATCTGTTTAAAAGCGGCGCTTCCAGTAGCCAATAGGCCTGTTAATGAGTCGCACGTCTGACAGTTCTGACTACGTTCAAGTTACAATAAGAATTGTCAAATTTAAATGATTAAACACGGTGCTGACTACGTTCAAGTTACAATAAGAACCATAACATTTAAATGATTAAACACATTACGGACTACGTGCAAGTTACAATAAGAATGTATCTTTCCATAAAGCCAAACCTAGTTTACATTACAACCCATAAAATTTAAGTGAGTAAATTACAATTAAATTGGTAGCACCACTAGGATACTTCAGAGTAAGTTAAATTTTGTTAATAAACATCAAATTGTCACCACTAACAGTTAAATGAAATTTACAAGCAACTGAGTCGAATGGTCTCGACGCTACAATTAAATGTATAACGGGACATTATAATCAACAATAAATTCCCAAATAAGTCCCTTGAATTATGCGATTCTGGGACGAGGTGTACGATGCCAAGAATTTATCTGCAGTCTTGAATTCGACGGCAAGGGGCAGCACAGGAAAAGTACATAATAATAATTTTAAAGCACCTTAATTCGATGGTACTATGATGCGGTAACAAAGCACTCGAAGCAGCAGCGAGCCTCTTCAGCGGCAGCAACCTGGCAAGTGAATTCCAGCATGAACGTAAGCAAGCTCTTCGGAAGCAATAGTAGGGAGCCCCTTCAGCGGGCAGCAACCTGGCAAGCGAACCCCAGCATGAACCAAGACTTCGACAGGGTGGAAACTAGGTCGTGGCCTATTTTAACATCCCATAATATCCAGCGCTCCCTCAGCAATTTGCAAGCATTCGGCCATGGAAAACCGGCATGCACGTCAAAGAATTCGGCGCATCGAGAGCCGAGACCAAATCTCCAATCAAACCTAGAAAATCTCCTGTTAAGATGTTCACAGCTTAGAAATACATTTAAGGAAACAAAAGTTTACCTACCAGACACAAGACGTTAAGAATACTCGTTTGCATTTGCCACTAAACAGGGAAACTGCATTATGCCTGGAGATTTTTCACCAAAATGCTAACGAATTCACGAAACGGTCAAAAATGGACGCCAACGGGCCCAAAGAGAAGTCAATTCACTTATTTTCAGAAATCGATAAATTACTGACGCTTCATGTCAGAGCGACCCAATCGCGACCACCGGTAAAATCGATGACATAAAAATCTCCCAATAAGCGTTCGATATCGAAACATTACAATTCGCGTCAGCGTGCGCCACCTAGACCTCAGATGTCAAAGTTTGAAGAATTGCGAGCTGCCGACGCCGATGGAAAACTAGACTAACTAATGCACTTTGAATTGCCTAATTCCAGGCGCCCGAGGGTTGCTAAAATCGAAATGTAACAATCTAAAAGTCGTCCACTTCCGTGAGCACTCGGCACATCAAACGCAGAGTGGTGCAACCGCAATTAAAGATTGCGTGCCCGAAACATTGGCACGGGGCGCATTGATAATGAGGCTTTTGATTTGAGGGCCGCAACCCGGACTTTTCTGCAGTCGAGTAGCTTCATGATGCTGTAGTTCGGTCTTCTAATTGGAAGGTATTTTAAATAACCCAGAAGGGTGCGGTAAAATTGCCTTCATTTTCCTTGCAGTGTAGTTACGTAGGCTACCTAGTAACCCCGACTTCTTTGTTGGATGGCAGAGTGTAAGTGTGGAATTTCACCTTTACCTCTTGAATGCATGAGTGGGTGCGGTGTTGTAAGAATCTCGGTTTGAAGTGATGATGCTACCGCAAAGCTGCGTTATGTTGAGCACAACCCCTCCTCTTTTTGGGAAAGTAAGAATGTCTATACACTTACTTGACTTACATAGTAAAATGTCTCGTCGCTTTGTATACACTGCCACTAATGCTTTATACGAACAGCGAGGACAGTTTTTAATAAAGTTTCTAATAACTGTTACAACCAACTCTACATCTGCGAAGTGTCTTCACGGAACCACCAGATTTGATCTTGTAGTGTCCCGTTCCATATCCTTCATCGGCGTGAATGTTTTCGTACGGATTATCTTCTCGCTTCCCGGTTTAGTCCTATTTTGGTTCACGAATTCTCCGCAAGAGTGATTTAATACTGTTTATTCTCTCTTTTCGGACAGGATAGATCAGGACAGTCTTCAAGGGTGTCGATTTCGTTGCCGTTGTAAGAGACCTTAGCTAACTGTGCCCAATATCTCCTCATCACTAGGTTTACTGATATTACCACGTATTCCTGTTGTTTGTGTCCAATGTTAGTTACAGTGGCATATCGTTTGAGTTTGGTTATCCAAACTCTGTCCTTGACCTTTAAATGTGAAGTTAATCGAGTTCTGAAAGTTTCGTTGAGATTGGCGTACTATCGGTTTATTCTACTCTTTTCTTTAGAATTGGTTGGAGATATTGCCATTTTGGCTTAACGGATATATAGAAAGTGTTGTGGTTGGGCATCTACCTCTTACCAAATCAAATATGCTCAATTCATATTCCAATTTGGTGGTACTTAGCATCGTATTTTGTTCTGATCCTTTTCGCAATCTTAACTGCGGAGTCTCCTCGTCGAAATGTTGGGCTTCCTGTGACATGTTGACACTGCTATGCGTATTTCTTAAATTGCAAACTGCTGAAGGAGGACCCACTGCCTGAACAAATTACCCCCATGCTGCCATAAAAGTCTTAAATTTGGTGATGTAAGCGAACTTAAATTGACGCCTTCGATGTATTGAGAGAAATAGCTTTTTACTACCACATATACGGGTTCCTTGATATCTTCTAGGTAAACACCTACTACTTGCTATGGATAATCTGGTATTTGTAAAGAAATCATAGGTTTCATAGGCGGTTTTTGTTGCTTCAAACATGTAGTATTGTTCAATTACTGCCTAACTTGAGAAGTTATCTCAGACTTTATAAATATATTCACTAGTTAAACTATTGTTTACCAACAGAACTCCCAGGAGTATATTCAACTGTATATGAAAATTAGGCCAGCCTTATTCAAAGCCTTGAATTCTTGATGTAAAGTCACTGATTGGTTTTATGCCCAACCGTTGGACTGGTGGTTTGTGGTCAGTGGGGCATGTCGACTATAAGTTATAATTATAAATTTCTAAAACTTGTTGCACTCCCATGTAAACATAAGCGTTTCTCAGTATCTGACACGGCCCTTGACGCATAACACGTCGTATTTAATATTGTCTGACGGTGTGACATTAGTACTAGTACAAATTTGTGTTTTAGACCTAAGGAATGTGTTTGAACTTGAACATCTCCATTAATTCACCCGCGTTTCAATCTGCAGTGTGCGGAGACTTGTGATAAGAACAAAAGCCAACCGGTGCGTCAGTTCGCGAGCACCTAACCACAACGTATTCCTACCCGGATCCCAAAAACCTGGCCTAGGTAGTAGAAGGATTGAAGGGTATAAAACAAGGGTGCCCAGTCAGTCACTTCAGATGAGTCCACGGACCTACCAGAAGAAACCCCCAGAGCCCTAACCATCCCCCTTAACCTGAACCTTCCTCTTTGGCTTGCAGATCTGTGATACTAGAGAATATCTCTGAAAACCGCTATTAAATTGCACTCTAGCTCACCGAAATCGGTATCGGAAAATTTTTCTAAAAGCAGGTTCCGACCATTTTTAATGGCACTCCGATCTTCGGCATCAGAAGAGGCTACCCCTATAAACTACACCCCGAGTGAGCTTTCTCATCGTTTATCTCGATAGAAAAGGTTCAAAACGTCTCCTGCCCAGATCTCCGTAATTACGCCGCAAAAAGTGGTAATATTCTGCGACGTCGCCAAATTAAATTATAGTTCCAGCACAGAGTCCGAAGCCAGCAACAGCCGGTGCTCCGTGCGAAATGTTCGAGTACGGCCTGGATTTTTCGAAGGTACATTTGACCCAATACGTAGCTCGCCGATCAGCACATATTGGTGTCAGACGCCCTGTAGAATCAGTACTACACATTCCACACTTGAGAAGAAGCCTCTAAAGGTTCATTGCCCCTAAATAACTGCAGGCCTCCACTTAACGTTGTTAGTTTCAGTTCCAGCCACAACGCACTTCGATTTGAACGAGCCATCCTCGCTGGGGCGCCACTTGGGCTATAAACCCCTCCGGCGCTTAAACGGCCTCTTACAGCTCAAATTTGTTACTTTATTTATACTGTACATACGTTTTATGTTTAAGTTTATTGGAAAAAATAACATAATTCAAATATGCACAATCTTTCTAACGGTTTCTGAATCTAATCACTCGAATAAATCTAAGAGTACTTGGGTTTTGGGCTACCCAAAATCATTTAGATGCAAAATAGGTAATTAAAAATACCAGTCGTTGCGAGTCATTACAACCCAGCCTATAACTGCACAATCCGCCAACCCCGTTATGATCCCAAGTTTGATTGTTTGGAATTCTAAATCGCTCTATTTATATGCCTGGGCCGTATCTATCACGTTTGCGACATATCAATCAGAAGCTTCGTCGTGAACTTGTGTTATTTGCAGACATTTAACCCTTTCGTTAAGGTGGTTTTTCTCTTATTTGAAATATTTCCCAACTCTTTAATAACTACGTCACAGTTTGTGTGCTTTTTCTACAAAGAATGACATTTTTTTACATGTTTTCTACTTTTAATGCATCTAAATTCTCCACCAGAAGCCTACTTACTGTACTGATGAGCAGCTGGTTAATTCTGTCATTTTTGTATTTAATGAAACTGGTACTCCATGCCTTTGTCGTTTAGCTAGTAACACGAACTTTGCAAACAGTATCTAAAGAGTTATAAATGACACACACACACACTTAAAAATATCATATAAGTTTATAATTTGATATTAATCAAGGCCAGATAACCACTTTATGTTTTTCTGTCTTAACAATTCCTTCACAGCGTACATCACAAGTATATGCTTTTGTATTAATTTTTAACGTTTCTTATGTAATATGAAATACTGAAATACAGATTCCAATTTCTTTGCCAGGAGCAATCTCCGTCATATTCATGAAGCAATGCTAGTTTTATAATAGTATTTCAGGCTTGGTAGATTTAAATCAAAACTTTGCAATATAAAATATGACATATGCGAACAGGTGGCTAAGCACAGCGTAAAAATTCTGACATTGAAAAGTTTGCCATTAAACCTAATGAATTATAGCCAAATATCAACTTTTTATAGAACTACTTCAAATGCGTCATGCAGAAGAAACGCTCTGGTGGGAACGCATATCAACAAAAGGAATTGGTAGCACGTTAGTATTTCCTGAATGTCTAATTGACAAAATTCTCCGGTTCAAAACCTACCAAAACAACGGCATCGCAATCAGTTCCTAGAAAAAGCTGCTTAAGTCGTCTCCGCGTAAATTAGGTCACTCTAAGAGCATTCCATTTCCAAGAGCGTGAGCTTTCAAGGATGCGAGCCTACTCTAATTATTATCGCTAACCCACACCACAATCCAATCTGCTATATAAGCCGGCGAGTTTAATAATCCGGCATAGTTTTGTATCAACACACAAAGCAATCTTCCAAAATGTTCAAGCTTGTAAGTAGCACTTCTATTGTAATTTAACATTTATTTTGTGCTGGTCATCAGAGCACATATTACCATGTTTGTGTGCATATTTGGTTTCTAATTGTTTAATATTTTTTATAGTTGATCCTCGTCGTCGCCCTCTTCGCCCTGGCTTTGGCCGCTCCCGAACCCAAGCCCCAGATCCTCTACGGAGCTGGATACCCCTACGCCTATGGAGCCTACCCCTACGCCGGTGCTGGATACTATGGTGGATACCTTGGCTACATTTAAATTGTAAAAGCTGCTTGCGTGATTTGGAATTTCGATTTGGCTTAAAATGTAAAAAATTATTAAATAAATTTTATTATATTTATTTTGCTTGTTATTTCCTTGCTTTCCTTGCCTTCATAAGTTTGAGCAATTCAATTATTTAATTGGTTTAGTTAACAAAATATATTTGCTTACGAACGTGTACTTACAATCAAGTGTCTGCAACGGCATTAAAAGTAAAGTAACAGCTTGAAATTATTAAATAACCATATTAGTTACGCTGACTATGGTGCAATTTATTTTACGGGAAGAATATACTATTTGTTGTTCTACTGCGTACTTAGGTTCCTAACTTTGCACTATACTGATTAGTAAGAATTTCGAATAAAAAATATCAGTTACAGCTCATAAAATCAAAACGTACCTATAGTATTTATGCGCAAGTTGAAACAGTTGCAAAATAGCATACTGCTTTCAGATAGTAATTTTTGTATTGTGTCGTATGTCTTGTGGTAGGAAGCCTGGTCTCAAAGTTTTCAGGTTGCGCAAGCGCCTCTGATGTAACCTAACGATTGTCACCGAAATGACAATCGAGACCGACGGCTTAACATGCTCCCCGAGGCACGGCCACGAACGTTGCTTAACTCTCGAGACTGTTTAACCAGTCCTTGGAGCATACAGCTATGTAACCAGCAACCAGTAATTATGCGTTAATAATTAAGATAGTATATAATATTGAGTTTGTATAACATTCTCTCAGCTTATTAATCGGTATTGTTGTAAATACAAACGTATTGAAAAAGTCTAAGCACTACAAATCGATAATGTTCTTGGCTATAAGCTAAGCTTTACAACCAGTTTTCAGTTACCATTTAACAGTAATCGATATCATAGAATACCAAACAAGAAATAATTGGTAATTATTGCAGGAAAACAAGGAACAAATGAATGAAATAATAATTTGTTACTAATAGAGACTAACCAACGTAATGCATGTTTTAAATATTAAAAACGGTGCTTAGAAACTTATAGTCTCCATGTATTGATGTTTAAGCGGGGCTCTGGACGGTTAAAACCATTGTTTAAGCTTTTTTGCATTCCAATATATCAAGCTACTAATTTATTTAAAATAGTAAATTAGGCATTTAAAAATTGTAAATGTATAGAGAAACTATATTAGTTGAATTTTGGAGAAAAAATCTTTCCTGCCTAGAATAAACCTCTCAAACTATAAGACGGTATTAACTCTTCATACAGCCCTAGGACATATTAATATATTTTAGAAAAGGCTGGTAATATAAATGCTAAAATAGTTTCATTACAATTTGATACCAGTCAAAACTGTATATAGTCTCGTGTTCAGAATATAAATGTTTAGACAATAATTTGAATTTAATCACCTTCATAGAATGTCTTAGGATTCATTCATATTTTTATAGCCTTTTTAAATCACAAAAAATAACACCTTTTTTAAAGGAAAAGAACGGCAATTTTACACCTTATACATAGATCAACATTATAAATAAGCGAGCTGCAAACATTTTCGACATTTGCGGTGGTTTTACTGTGAAGCCACTGTTAGTATGGTGCAAATAACAGCAATTTTTTTATCATTAAGTCAAAGACCAGTTTTGCAACAGCTGTTGCTGCCTTCGTTTCTGTAAGGCAGACGTGTATTATTACAGAACGAACAGATGCAGCTCATATTGATTCTCAAAGGAAAGTGTTTGGTTTTAATTATTTGTGTTTGTAACGATAGATACTCTTCTTTCACCTATTCGGCAAGACAATTTTGATAAGACGTATCGTACACCTTAGTATTTTGATAATTAATTGTCCTGTTTACTAGCTCAGTACACAGGAAACTCTTTTAAATGCCTAACTGTGGTTATAAATGACCACCACCTTCTAAAACAACAAGCTGATCTGCACCTGTAATCTGTGGTGTTCTCGGGCTGTTTTACTTTCAAATATCTTGAATTTTAGCACACATATAAAATTTGAAAAAAATGGAATTAAACCTTGAACGATTTTTCATTTCAATAACACGCATGTAAAATAATAATGAACAGCTTACGGGTCATATAGTTCTTCGCTCATTCACCAGTTAAATCAACTTGTGTAATTATGACCGACATACATAAAACAGTATTGAAAATAACAACGAACCAACTGTCTTCAAAAGCGCAAACGTTAAAATACTGGAAACCGACCCTGTCGATGCTTGAATGCCTGAGAACCCAGCGCGATTTACCTACGTAATCGTATGCCTTAGAGCTCACGAGAGCTCTCAGTTGAATGCAAGTGCTTATCGGGTAATTGCAAACATTTCCTGTAGATATCACGTTACCTGTCAATCGTCGAGGTATGCGAACTGCTGCGTCACATACCGGGCTCGGCCTTGTTAGCTTGAATGGATTGTATGTGAATTCCATACGAAGGAAAGAAATACCCCTTGCTCTTAATCTTGGCTACCCGACGTCCTATCTGCTGACAGTACGAAATCCTCGGAACTTCTTAAAAACACCTTTGGTAGTATCGCTATGTGTACTTAGACATGAGAATGTCGTTTGCTGCACTCAAACTTATGTCGCAAACATTAACACGGCAAGGATTTTTATTTACTTTTCCTAAGGTAACTTTGCATAATACACTAGAAGCGGTTTACCCACATGCGCCTCCGGTTCCAGCCCGCAAGTGAATGACTTGTTCTTCAAAGCTGCGTTTATCGCAGCAATCGCGAGGGCCACTGAACACACAAATTTCAGCGATGCACTCATAGGACTGCACTCGTTGTTTATGGTATTCTAAAGTATACTGATCAAATCTAATTAACAATAAAAAATATGTAAATAACAAGTGCCTATGAATCTAAACATAGAAACAAGCCATACAGGTAAAACGGCAAGATTCGGGTTTTACGTCCCTTTTTTTGCTGCTATTACTCTGACTCTTTCCACCTTCTGCTCCTTTCAGATCTTAAATAACAGCAGATCGAAAATTTTTCAAATATTTGTATTCTCCCCCACCTTTTAGAAAATGCATTAAGAAAGTTGACAATTGTTACGTCAATAAAATTCCCAATGATGCGATGCCACTATATTTGCCTTTGATAACGATTTCGTAGACACTTTTGAGTATATCTGTCTTGAAGCATGTTTTTATACTTATAGTAATGTATAGGATTACTACACTTACTGAAAAAATTTATTTCCTTTTTGCCCCTCTATTTTACAGCTGTTATATTTTGAGTATTAATCCTACAATTGTAATCTCCACGTTTTCTAGAATTCCTTTGGATACTGTTTACCTGTCTTTCTTACGGTGCCACAGCAATATATTATGTCATTCCATTTAGCAGCGAATACTTCATGAAAAACTTCTCTAAAAAATCAGCTTTCCCGTATAGTATATTTAGAATTGATAAATATACTCGCTTTTACTGATAGTCTTTTTTTGGTTTCTTTGGTATAATATACTGCGTTCTTCGAAATAATTAATTAATTCGTCAACTCATAGATATTCATATGATTTGCAGTCAAATTCATTCTAGTACTTCCAGGAATATAATAAAACGTCCCCGTCTTCACCGCTTTTTTTGGCTGCTTACTATTCTTCATATAAAATTTGATATGTTGGGACCACAAAGCTTGAGATTAGAGCAACATAAATATCTACAAATGTTCAAACTATTTATACCCATCAACATCTGAAACAAGACATTTGTTTTGCATCTCTAACTATCGGTAAGTTAAATTGGAACGAGGCCTATATTTCTAATTTATTTGCCCTATTTGTGTACCTAGCCAGCGTATGATATATGAAACCCTTTCAAATATCCAGTTCTAGTTACTAATGATTACCATTTTCGAAAACAGGAAGCTAGTCTACACCTGTAGCGCTTTCGAGAATAATTTTAGACTTCAAACAGATGCACAAGAAACGTCAATTTACTTACACACATACTGGCTGTTTCCTAAAAAACGCCGCAACCCATAACTCCGTTGTTTTAAATTTTAGACCCAACAAACTATATATATTCTTAAATGGCAAGACAAGAGCTACCTTTTGACATCGCTCGTTCGAAAATATCTTTCAACTGTTTTGAGCAACGATGTTTAACTTTTTTATTTTAAATGGAACACCCTGTATATTTTTAGATATTTGGATTCAGGATGAAATTCTGCATGCAGTAGTATGCTTCATTTGTTTTTTGGACATTTAGAAATGTTTAAAATAATTTTTTAATATTGCATGTAGACAGTCGTACAGTACCATAAAATGTTCAAGTGTGCCGTGGAAAACAATCAGACAGAATGTTGAACATATTTTATTGGAAACAAATTTAAACAAAACTACAAAACGTATCTACAAGTATTGCTCAAACTGACCGCCACCTTGTTGAACACACAACTGGCATCTTCTAGTTACTCCATTGGTCGCATTCAATATCAAATTGGGAGGTATTTCGCGACAAGCATTCATAATCCTCTGCCTGAGAATTTCTTCGTTTTCTGGACGTGTTACATAAAATATTTCAACATTCTGAATGTTTTCCGCGGGACACTTGAGAATTTTATGGTAGTGTACGACTGTCTACATGCAATATTAAAAAATTATTTTAAACATTTCTAAGTGTCCAAAAACAAATGAAGCATACTGCTGCATGCAGAATTTCATCCTGAATCCAAATATCTAAAAATATACAGGGTGTTCCATTTAAAATAAAAAAGTTGAACATTGTTGCTCAAAACAGTTGAAAGATATTTACGAACGGGTGATGTCAAAAGGTAGCTGTTGTCTTGCCATTTAAGAATATATATAGTTTGTTGGGTCTAAAATTTAAAACAACGGAGTTATGGGTTGCGGCGTTTTTTAGGAAACAGCCTGTATATTGACTTTAAAACACTTGTAAAATCACTAAATAACCCCAACGAACATAGAATTAAATGCTAGAAGGTACGGCCACTCCTAAACATAAGTATAAAATAGGAATGGACACTCAACGGGCCATATTGCTTACGGCTACTTGCATTTACATTTAAACGCGGCAGGATAATTGTAGCTGATACACATTTAAAAAATATTACTGTTGCATCCCACTAACCCTCTTTAAAAGCGCAACTTATTCTAACACAACTGTAGCTTCCGCTTAGTGCCGAGGCTGTAGTTACGTCTTGTAGGTATTAAGTTACCTGAAACTGGAGCTTGCGAACAGCAACAAACCTTCGAATTGTCATCACTGGGAGGACCCATTAGTGAATTACACATGTAGGCTACTGGGAAGTACCTCGCTGCTTGCTTTGGCGCCGATAGGTTGGCTGACGTCGCGAAATCCTCGAAACGTCTGGAAAACACCTTTGGGTGTCATAGGTATATATAAGTTTACACACTCCAAGTTAAGGTTTTCACAGCCGCTTCTATTTAATTCATCGTAGGCGATTTTACACAATGCACTAGGAGCCAATCGCACACATACAGCTTGAGGCAAAGCCTGCTGGCTAATTAGCTGTCCGCCGTGATAGATTCGACAGTTAAAAATCCCCAAAGGACATTGCATAGAAGTCTCTTTAAGATGCGCACTTAAAAAAATCGAAAAGAAAACATAAAAAACATTAAGGAAGTCTACATTTCAAATCTGCCATCCCAGGTAAATAAAAAATGATACGTAACAATCTAAACTTTTTTTAAGCTACGTTGTTGTCCTTCTGAAGCCTAGTTCTGTTGAGTTAGGGCACATTGTAGTCAAAATCATTGTCGGATGAGATCTCCATATCATCCACAATTGGTATTGGTTTCGTTTTCAGATTCATTACAGGAAGACATTTCCGCAATGAGGCTAAAAAATACGTCAGCATCGAGTCCTTGTGAATTTTAGTGTATGGTTTTATGATGTTTTACCTTACTTGTCATATTTCCTAAAGCCAATGACTAAACCATCGATTTCAATAGTAATTACTTCAATGTCGATTATCACGCATTCCTCACAAGAAACTTTTAATAAATTGTAGATAGCACAATGCACGTGTATTGTACGTGGTTTAGCCAGAATCACACTTAAAAGTATTTAGCAATGAGTTGTAATTGTGGTTTCACGGTGAAACCCCCTGGCCTGAAAGGGGTAAGAATAAAACCAACCAAGGCTATACGTTTATCAGATCTCGAGGTTGTTGTGTTTAATCTGGAAAAAGCATTAAAAGTTTGGAAAAGTGTGAAATTAGAAAATAGTAAAGAAATGCTTAATACACATTTCGGGATCCCGAAATGTTGGTTTCATAGACAATGAATCTATTTAATGGTACGACTTTTTCACCCAGAATCGTGTATGATTTTGTTTAATACAAAGTATTTTATTATTTGTAATTTATAATGTAACACTTAGAAATTAGAACAAGCTACGTTAAAGGATTTGAGATTTACAAGAAGCCTTCAGGTTTAAATTATTACTTTAAATAAGATTTATTTATTTTCTTAACTGATAGAAATGTGTTTATGTCGAAATGTTTAAATCCAGAAATTGTTAGATTTTCAAAATTGGCTTAATTTTAATTTTTTTAAAGAAAATCTGCAATACAAATCAGTTTGCTTAAATGCATGCTTTAAGCTGGCGTCTAAACACTTTTTCTTTTGCTACCGCACTGTGGCAATATCAATGTGGCATCTAATATGCATCTTTTAAACTAGCATTTCTTTAAACCCAAGTTCGGTATTCAATAAAGCAACCATGAAATACGACACGCTTATTTTTTAAGTAAAAAAGAATGTAGTCTTTTTATCTGCCTCCCGAACGACTTAATTATAATAGAGGGCTTATCCGAGTAAATTAGCAAATAATCAGTAAGCTAATTGGTAGTGCTATCATTAATTTCTAATCGTTTTTCCTTTAGGCGAAAGCAATCAATTTGTTGTTATTATCTTAAGTCTATAAATACTAGCATGTAAATCCGCTAAATGGTTTTAATTGGTGTCAGATTAAAAGCATTAATGACAACGTTTATATGTAATAATGTAAATGATAGTTTTTTATCAACTTTTTTTGCATTTAGTTGTCTTAGTAGTCGCGATCTGTAACAAATCTATTCAATTTGTGTACATTATACACTATATTAATTATTCCATGCAAATTTGTTTAGCTTTCGGCGGTACAAAAAGTTAATTTATTTAACTGGCAGCTTCATTTGCATTGAAAAACAACGATTGTTTTTAAAAGTGGGCTCGTCCGAGATGCATCAGCAGTGAGAAAGAATCCTGTTATTTTAAATAAATTAAATTGATTTATAAGCACTTCTCGTTTATAACAAATGCAGATTTATGAATAAAAACTCGGAAAGCAATATTAGCATTAATTTTTAAAGACGCGCGGTTGTAAATACTACATCTAAAAATAACGTGAACGCTAGCATCAAAGTTGAGTGACAAAAGGTAAACATCCTGTAACATTTAACCGTGAATACCATTAATCTGGAGGTCAATAATTATCATAGCACAACAGTTGTGCCGAAACCGGCCTTAAGCAGTTTTTTTCGAAAAGCTTGCGCTGCATTGTCGAACTGGTTTCTAAAATTGTGACTTCATTTTGTGGACCGGCACTTGGTACAAGTGGGTACCAGCAGCAGATGAAAAAATTTTTAAAAAATCGAGTAACTGTGCAGGGTGACTCATCCGAGCGCTCCTGTTCATTGCTTTGATACCAGCTGTTAGTTTCTCTTTCTTAATGAAGTTGTTTTAAAAAGAAATTTTTGGTGTCGCACGAAGGCTTTATGAAAAAGATGTTGTAGGTAAGATAATTCGAATGTATGTATAGAATATATAACAAACATTCAACGATAAGTGGTAGCCTGTTATTTTCAAATGAAACAATTCCTTAATGAGTCTTCGACTAGAAGATTAGAAAAAATTAGTTCTTATACCTTTACTGCATTTGCAGCTATGTTAAGAATGCTAAATTTATAGTTATCCCCGTCAGCCATTCACAGAAACTTCTGACAAACATAAATGTAACTATTTCATGTGCCTTCTGACGAGCCTGTCAAAATAACTCACTTTGTAAGTTCAAAATATTATTTGCCTCATAAAAATTCATATATTTATAAGTAGATTGCTTAAGTAAGTGAGTTAAATACTGAGGAGAGCCATGGTTTTAAAAACCGTTCGACCAATAAAGCCAAGTTTCGAGCACTGCTGCGATACTTTATAAACAAAAAAAATGTGCAGATAGTGAAGTGCTGCATTGGCGAAAAAATAAAAGGTTCAACAAGAGAAAGTGTGTATTTGAAACAAAAAAAGTAAGAACGGGGCGATCTGAAAGTGAGGTTAGATAACTAGAACCGGAGATACACCGCGAGGGGTTTGCAAGCGACGTTGCCACATTAGAAACAAATTACATAACCCTCTTACTACTTAAATATACGACTGAATGTAAAAAAACACAGGAACCAGATAGAACGACCAGCAAAATACCTTTAAAAGGAAAAGGGGAAGTGTAAAGGATAGTCTTCTTCTTCTTCGTTTTCTTCAGCAGCCTTTTACAATCCGCTAAGTTTCTCCACTGCTATCTGTCCTGCGCTCAGTGATACCATCTTTTTCCCACTTTCTCTTTGACATGATCTTGCCAACTCCTCAGTGGCCTCCCGACGACTCTCGGCCTCCATTGCAGTATGCGATTTGACCACCTAGAGACATCTTGGCGTACAACGTGTCCGGACTAACTCCATTTCCGCTTCGCAATGTGACCTATGACATCTTCCACCTGTGAAATTTGTCTTATCTCAGCATTAGTAAAGTGGTCTCTTAAACTTATCTCCAGCATCATTCTAAAGAATAGTGTAAGAAACTAAACGTAAGAGGTAGGAAGATAGCTCTAAATATCTATGGTACAAAAGGGGAAGAAAATCATTAGATCAGAAACACGAATCAAACATAGTAGCAAAGGTAAAAGCAGGAAAATTAATTTGATTGAGACTCGTCATAAAGTTGGAAATGCGAATGACAAAGAGAAAAACAATGGAAAAATGGTAGATCTGTGTCAAGGAATATTTAAGTCAATTGGGAATCCAAGAACCAAAATGAAGTTGAAGATAGTCAGACATAGAGAAGGGAGAAGTACCTAAGTATCTCGTACTGCTGTGTATTTTTGTAATACTCGTACACATAAAGTTAATTGAGCTCAGCACTATTCGATTCTTGGATAGGTTACAATAAATTTTACAATTTCGTCCTCTTCAATCCTTAGCCCTTCATGAGGGTGTTGAGATGTTGAAATTTATGATAACGATTCAATCGTTGTTTTCCATACTTTTCTATATATTGTGTCGAGTGTGAGCATAATTTTCATGCAATGAAAAATTTTCAAGAACTGATTGATTTGTTTTATTAGCCGTTCCCTGTGGGCGTAACAGTCCTCTATAAACTCATTAATTATGTTTCTGTTTGCCTTTTTTTAAGTGCCCTCGTCTCTGCTGCTGAAATGGCTTTAGAAAAGATAAATGATCGCACCAATATTATTTTTCTTAGATATGTTGCGTCCGTACCAAATCATTTTCAGCTTCGTGGTTGTAGAAACGTTTCCGATCCTCCGGTTTACATAAACGTGAGTTGGCTACATTAGAAAATGCCTAGAAAAGGCAAGTAGATATTGTTATCATAAAAAGTTTCGTTGGTTAATCTCTTAAAACCAAAACACAATGTGACTACTTGGATACAATTGCCGGTCGACTAGCTAAGTTCGGAGACGATGTGTACGATTCTTTAAATGCTCAAAAAGGTCGCTAACGGAATTTTATCAAATAACAGCAAGTGTATCCAGGCATTCAAAAGAGAGTGCGTAAACTCAGGTAGCACAATAAATCTGAAAGAGAAGCTCAACTCAAGTATAGGTCGCAGTAGCTAATAAAACCAGAATGCAAATATAATCATAAAATATAATTCCAGTATTCAAACACAATGTAAGCACAATCTTAACATAGTTAGAATTCGCGGGATAACGTACGTTAACAACCAAGATTATTAGGTTATAAACACGAGGGTACCTCAATCAAAAGCTTACAAACTGGTAAATACTTACAGATTCACAAATTAGCAATACTATGTTATTGCACACATTAAAATTAGACGTAAAGGAAAGTTTCAGCGATGACCAATTCTTATCTTGAAAGGAACCGCTTTGCGTGCTCCAGATGTGGTGAGCTCTCAATGTCAGATTGGTGATCCGTACTTCTACATACCTGAGCAGCAAAACACTGAACGCCAAAGGAAGATGAACGCACGCTGCAGGTGTTAAACAGGCCACAGATAGCAAAGGTCTCAAATTTCAAGCTCTATGCGGCCTTCCGTATGTCGCACGTATTAGAAATGACCACCTCTGAAATTCTCGCCCTAACGGCCCTCCGCTAACTGACTGCTATAGATGGGCAAAGGAATCCACAATAGAATACCAGAGAAATTACATAAGCTTGACGGGGGTAATGATATTATGGGTACGTGCATAGAAACCAATAGCGTAGACTAAACGAAACCGCTGAAAGGAGCAGGCAACCAATGCACAGAATCAAACTGCATGCCTTCAATAATTCACAAAGTACCAATACTGAACGCTTAATCTGGCTTCACGCTGCTACGAGGCAGGTGGGAAAGAGAACGTCAAGCTAACAATTGTGGGCTTATAAAACTTGGCGCCGCCATGCCAAGAAGTAGGCGTGGCCCAAGCGCGCGAAATACAAACTCAGTCGCATAGACCTTAAACTCAAATAAATGCGCCAATCGTAACAATCTCTCACCTACATTGCTACATAATCTCCATTTTGATATCATACCGTGGTATGAGTTCTTCTGTGCTTTGCTCAAAAAAGGTTACCGCCTGAACAATCAGCCAACCGTTCATGCGTCATTTCAGCTCCTTCTGTAAACTCTCTGTGTTATTACAGCCTCAAAATCTATGCCTTCAGCCAGAAAAATGCTAATTACGAATTACAGTCCTCAGTTCACACTTTGCGGGCGCAGTAAACCGTAATCCGCCTTATTCTGGTTGAAGAACCAACGCTGAAAGGAATAATGCAGTCAAAATTCATCGTCAGGTAGATGCAGTTTATGGGCAAC
>CALNHX010011813.1:0-29349 GCA_940337035.1 Agriotes lineatus
CCCTTAAAAACTGTGTGGCTTGTTTTAAAAATTTTAAAATGCTGTGTTTTGTAAGTATTCCGCTGAATTTAATTGAGAATGAATAATTATATTAATTATTGGATTATTTTTCAATAAAGTTAATCGTTATGTATTAATATTGTTAAATAGTCGTCCCAAATACCACTCGAGTGGATATATATTTTTTAAATATTTTGCCATTTCCATAGAAATTATTGCAAATTTTCACTCAACAAAATCACATTTAAATGTCACTCGCCTTCGGCTCGTGACATTTTTGATGTGATTTTGTATCGTGAAATTTAAACGCAATAATTTACATGGAAACGACAAAATATTTGTCGAAAATATATCCACTGCTTGTGGTATTACCCTTGACTATTCAACTCACTTGTCATCTATCAAAAACTGACCAATAAAAATACAAGATTTACGTCTTTGAGAAATAAAAATGAACTATATTAACTATTTTAAACAAATTTGATTTTTATTAGAAAAAGTCAGTATTATGTTCTGTTACTATAGAAATTGCGTAGTTTCGTGCTAGATTTACTGAAAACTAATTGAAAAAGTAGTTGGTTCATTGAATATCCCTCGAATGCCATTCTTAGTCAAAGTTAAGTAGAATATTTTTGCAGTGGTATCACTACTCATGTCCATTGCACTTAGGTTCGATTAGGACAAGTGCGCTAGCACGAGTCCTAATCCTAAGCGCAATGGACATGAGTAGTGATACCACTGCAAAAATATTCTACTTAACTTTGACTAAGAATGGCATTCGAGGGACTATTCAATGAACCAAACTACTTTTCAAATTAGTTTTCAGTAAATCTAGCACGAAACTACGCAATTTCTATAGTAACAGAACACTAATACTGACTTTTCTAATAAAAATCAAATTTGTTTAAAATAGTTAATATAGTTCATTTTATTTTCTCAAAGACGTAAAATCTTGTATTTTATTGGTCAGTTTTTGATAGATGACAAGTGAGTTGAATAGTCAAGGGTAATACCACAAGCAGTGGATATATTTTCGACAAATATTTTGTCGTTTCCATGTAAATTATTGCGTTAAATTTCACGATACAAAATCACATCAAAAATGTCACGAGCCGAAGGCGAGTGACATTTAAATGTGATTTGTTGAGTGAAATTTGCAATAATTTCTATGGAAATGGCAAAATATTTAAAAAATATATATCCACTCGAGTGGTATTTGGGACGACTATTAACAATATTAATACATAACGATTAACTTATTGAAAATAATCCAATAATTATATAATTATTCATTCTCAATTAAATTCAGCGGATACTTACAAAACACAGCATTTTAAAATTTTTAAAACAAGCCACACAGTTTTTAAGGGTTAAGTGTGTACGTAACCTAGCGATATCACTAAGGACAGAACATCGTTGCTAAGCGATACTTCGCAACAAGGCTGTTTAGTTTTGAGTACGTACATTGTTTTGTGAATATTTTGCATGGTGCCCAATATTCAGTGATATACTGCTGTTATTGGTTGAAAAAAGCAAATGTCTGCAATGCGATTGGCTTATATGTTATAGTGTTGAATAGTCATTGATATTTATAAAGTATAATCAAATATTATTTTCATCTACTATGGCTATGGAATAGTTACTAATTTATGAATGCAACTATGTTTATAATTAAATGTCAAACTTGACATTTGATTTTAAGTGACTTATAGTTGCTTTCATAATTTAGGACTATTTCATGGCCATACTAGATGAAAGTAATTTTTGATCACACTATATAAATTCAGGTGTCCATCTTTAACTTTCACCGCCTGGTATACAATTATTATTATTATTATAAATATTATTATCAGCGTCCCGTATCTATTAGTGCACCAACTGCAGTAGACAATGTTTATAAAGCAGATGGAATACTCGTATTACCTACTTTCCTGTATAGTTAACAATGTGTACAGACCAAGTCAGAAGAGCTAAAGTTTTATCCTGATATAATGTACACTTCTAGACGTACACTTTAACTCTAATAGTCAAAACGTGTTGTTCCACAATGATTATGCTTCGGTGATAGTAGCCTAAGCTGTGACCTGTAATTTCCACCCCATTATATTTAGATGCTCGCTTCAAAAGTTAAAATTAGGTACTTGAGTATTTTAAATGTTAAAAACAAACTAAAATACATTTTCTAAATACCAATGTTTACGGACTAAGGTTTTATTATACAGGGTGATTGAAATTTTGTGATCATGGCTACTTGATAATTACACGTGTTAATGACAACCAAAACCCTTTAATAGGCATTTAAGTTAAACGGTTGCTCTTACGCTTATAAACTAAGAGTATATTATTTTTGTGTATTTTAATTCTCTTTCAGATAGTAACCTAAAATTTTAAAAATTGTTACAGATAATAAAGTTAGAGCTAAAAAAAGTTTTGAAAGATAGGTATTTGCGGAAATTAACAAAAAAATTAAAAATTAAAAATTTAACTTCAAGGCCCTATAACTTCTTACTGAAGGGACTTTGTAAGAATAGAGCCTTTGGGGCGTTATATCTTACATAAATATGCTCTATATACTGGTTGAAATAAAACGCGTGTTTGCTTTATGAACCAATATAATGAACTGTTTATAAAATTGTTTGCTATCGTAACCTACACAACACGAACCAGATGGCTAGATCGCAACAGTACTAAAGTATATTAGGTTAATCGATTTATTATGATGCAAGGAATCTATGACTAATCGGTGTCCCATTCTTTTTGGGACACCCTGTATATTTACTTCACAGCCATGCATTCAACTGTTTATACGACTTTGAACATAAAAAACAATTTAAGACCCTCAAGATGATTTAGTCAAAGCCCATTAAAAGTGCTTTGCAAAAATATAAAATTATACAGGGCGTTCCATTTAAAAAGTCGAAATTGTTAAATTAGCAAATGTTGACCACCCTGTATAGCATTAATACCCAGAACCGCTACTCTACACTGAAAAGGCAACTTAAGAAGAAATTTAGTTTTTGATACCGTCTTCGTTCATTCAATTCTTTTCTGATACTTACAGCAGTCACCTGAAATTCACCATTTTCTGACATAAAATCGTTAATATTTCAAAACAGTTGACATTAGACTAATATAACTTTATATTTAAACTAGCAAGATGCCCGTTCTTCATACGGGTAACAAATGTTTTTTCTTCTAAATTTCAAATGAATTCTAGGGCGCCCCCCTCCCCCTCACTCAATACGCTAAACTAACTAACGCTGCAAAACAATATTGTAGGAAAAAAGGAAACAAAATTATTCGAAAAAAATCCTCCACAACTTTTTTTTATGCTTCACATACCCCCTGGAGATGTGTACGTAATTGTCGTTCACTTTGTATATATTGATAAAACTATAGTTTTAGTATAACAATCAGATAAAATTACAATATATATGCACAAACTAAATATTGTATTCATAAATTTTAGCAAGATAAACTTAACACCCTACCCTTTTTCAGTTTTCCCTTTTTACCGCTTCAGGGGTAACATTAAAATCCCGTAAACCCCTTTCTAAATATCTTAAGAATACATCTGTACGCCAAACAAACAATGTTCTAATTCAATAAACATAGGAGATACAAAAGGTTCTTTAATTCACCCTGAATCCAGATTTGCACCTTTAGGGGTTGATTTGCGAAAATCCTGAAACCTGTTTTTAGACATTCGTATTGGATACCTATGCATGCAAAAAACCAAGTCGATATCTTATCGGGTTAAGAGATATTGAGGAATTCGTGAAAACACACTTTACCGTTTTTCACCCCCTTAAGGGTAACATTTTAAAATCCCTTAAACCACTTTTTTAATATTTTAAGAATCCATTTATTTGCCAAAAAGAAAATGCTCTAGCAGGTCTAGCTCAATAAACATAGGAGATACGAAGGGTTCTTTAATTCACCCCGAATACAGATTTGCATTTTTAGGGGTTGATTATGGCAAAATCCTGAAATGCGTTTTTAGACACTTGTATTGGATACCTATGCAAGCAAACACCAAGTCGATATCTTATCGGGTCTAAGAGATATTGAGGAATAGTGAAAATACAGTTTACCCCTTTTTACCCCCTTAGGGGTAAAATTGTAAAATCCCTTAAATCACTTTCTAAATATTTTAAGAATACATCTATATGCCAAAAAAAAGGAATGTTCGAGCTCAATAAACGTAGGAGTTGCAAAGGGTTCTTTAATTCACCCCGAATCCAGATTTGCACCTTTAGGGGTCGATTAGGGCAAAATCCTGAAATGTGTTTTTAGATACTTCTATTGGACACCTAGGCAAGCAAACACCAAGTCGCTATCTTATCGGGTCTAAGAGATATTCAGAAATTTGTGTAAACACAGTTTACCCCTTTTCACCCCTTTAGGGTTAAAATTTTTCAAATTCCCTTAAATCGCTTTCTAAATATTTCAAAAATACATTTATATGCCAAAAAAGAATGTTTTAACTCAATAAACATAGGAGATACGAAGGGTTCTTTAATTCAACCCCAATCCAGATTTGCACTTTTAGGGGTTGATTAGGGCAAAATCCTAAAATACGTTTCTAGGTATTTGCATTGATAACACAGGCCTGCAAATTGAAATTTTTGATTTTTTTTTTACCGTAATGGTGAATCGTATGTATTTTGGTGCGCTGAGTCCAAATATGACCTCAGTTTTTCTCCAGCACGTAGGGATTTTCCGCAAAATGAAAAAGAAGGTTATGCAAAACCCGCAGTACATATAGGTAAAAATGCATTTTGAAATAAAAAAAATATATATTACTAGTGGTTTATTTACATTTTTAAATACAATTTGATAAAAATAATATGTAGTATATACAATAAGGATTTATAATTCTTTATAATATCTACATCTTTTTCCTCCAAAACTCCGTTTTGAGCTTTTCCGTTTGTGTGGGATGTCTGGAAGTTCTCTATGAAGCATCCAACAGTAGTCTCCCACCATATTCACATCCCATCGTCCTTGGTACCTCCGTTCCATTTCTTTGATGTCTTGGTGGAACCTCTCGCCCTGCTCTTCACTTACGGTACCAAGGTTTTCTGGGAAATAACTCAAATGGGAATTCAAAAAGTGAAGTTTCAAGCTCATGGAGCACCCCAAGGTTTTAAAACATTTCAACATTTTATTTACAATTTCTTCATAATCCGGGTCTTTATTGTTCCCCAAAAACTTAGTCACAACTTCTTTAAATGATATCCACGCCTCTTTCTCAGCTTTTTTCATCACCTTTTCAAACTGATTGTCTTTCATTAGTTTCCGAATGTCCGGTCCAACAAAAACACCCTCCTTTAACTTTGCCTCAGACAGTCCCGGGAATTTCTTTTCAAGGTATTTGAACGTTTCGCCATCTTTTGGCAATGCCTTGACAAACTGCTTCATCAGTCCAAGCTTGATGTGAAGTGGGGGTAAAAGCACTTTTTTGGGATCAACCAAAGACTCAAAGTGAACATTTCTTTCTCCAACCTTCAAAGTTCTCGTTGGCCACACTTTTTGGCTCCAGTGCTGTGCTTTTGCCCGGCTATCCCACTCACATAGGAAACAGGGGAATTTCGTATAGCCACCTTGTTGTCCAAGCACCATAGAGATGACTTTGAGATCACCACAGATAGGTTATCCAAACTCCTTATATTTCAATTTATCAAGGATAAAAGCCATGTTGTCATACTTTTCTTTTAGATGCACAGAGTGCCCCACGGGTACAGAAGCGTATTTATTGCAGTTGTGTAGCAAACCTGCTTTTAAACTTCTTTTTGACGAGTCAATAAAAAGCCTCCATTCATCTGACACATGTTGAATGTTAAACATTGACATCAACTTGGGAACATCAGAACAATATACAAGTTCGCCATCTTGAGAAAAATTTGACTCAAATTGTTTTTCTCTGCTTCTGTACCAAGAGAATGAAGTTCCAGATCTCAACAAGTTCTTTTCTTGAAGTCTACAGCCCAGTAATTCAGCAGACTCTTTAGAAAACCCTAAATCACGAACGAGGTCGTTTAATTCTTCTTGTGAAAACTGTTGGGGTCCACAGTCTTCGACTTGAAACTCATCATCCAACTGCTCTGACTCGCTCTCTGATGACTCTGGCAAATCTTCAAAATTGTGTGGGGGCACTGGTACTGGAATACCGGGTCCATGAGGCACAGGCCGAAGTGCAGATTGCATGTTTGGGTAACATATATCTTTTTTATTTTTGGCATTGTACCCTTGTATGTTGCAAGAACAAAAGTAGCAGTCATCGCCGTGGTTTCTCGGCTCTCTCCAAATCATAGGCACCCCAAAACGAAAAGATTGAACCTTTCCTTTACACCACATGCGAAGTCCTTCAACACAGCCTAAACACACTCCATGAGGGGCCCAAGATTTTTCTTGATCTCCGATCTTCACACCAAAATAGGCAAAGTATACTTTTTAATAAACTCCGTAATACTTCGAGATTGTTTTTTAATACAAGTTCGCCACAAATGTAACAGAAACTATCAGGATTATTAACACAAGCTCTTGAAGACACTTTGAAAGACACTTTAAGAATATTTAAATTGAAATGAACAAATCGAAGGACTACGAGGGGTATATATAGGGCAATGGGAAAATCCAGGTTTCATTTGTCAATAATGTACACCACAATTACGCTAATTACCAGAAAGAATTTCTCCTATTTATTTATGTACTTTTAATAACAAAAACATTTATTACAGTAACATTGGAATCTGAAAACACCGAAGAAAAGCGATAAACCTTAATTGCATACTATTAAGGTAATGGGTTTCCATGATTCATACGCTGACTAATAATGTTCAATATACTAATTTTTATCATATTTCATAGTTTCTAATATAAAACTATGAAACCGAATAGGAAAAAACAACTTTTTTCGGCATATTCATAAATATACGCCTTAAGGTAGGCAATCCCGCAGAAAAATGCATTTTGCGGAAAATGCTTACGTGCTGGGAAAAAACTGAGGGCATTTCCGAACTCAGCGCACCAAAATACATAAAAATCACCCATTATTTTAAAGAAAAAAATTTGGTCGCAGACCTGTGTAATCTTTGCAAGCGAACACCAAATCGATATCTTATCGGGTGTAAGAGATATTCAGAAATTCGTGTAAACACAGTTTACCCCTTTTCACCCCTTTAGGGTTAAACATTTTCAAATTCCCTTAAACCGCTTTCTAAATATTTCAAAAATACATTTACATGCCAACAAAGAATGTTTTAACTCAATAAACATAGGAGAAACGAAGGGTTCTTTAATTCACCCCTAATCCAGATTTGCACTTTAGGGGTTGATTAGGGCAAAATCCTAAAATACGTTTCTAGGTATTTGCATTGATAATCTTTGCAAGCGAACACCAAATTGATATCTTATCGGGTGTAAGAGATATTGAAGAATTTGTGTAAACACAGTTTACCCCTTTAGGGTTAAACATTTTCAAATTTCCTTAAACTGCTTTCTAAATATTTTAAAAATACATTTATATGCCAAAAAAGAATGTTTTAACTCAATAAACATAGGAGATTCGAAGGGTTCTTTAATTCACCCCAATCCAGATTTGCACTTTTAGGGGTCGATTAAGGCAAAATCCTGAAATGTGTTTTTAGATACTTCTATTGGACACCTAGGCAAGCAAACACCAAGTCGCTATCTTATCGGCTCTAAGAGATATTCAGAAATTCGTGTAAACACAGTTTACCCCTTTTCACCCCTTTAGGGTTAAAAATTTTCAAATTTCCTTAAACCGCTTTCTAAATATTTCAAAAATACATTTATATGCCAAAAAAGAATGTTTTAACTCAATAAACATAGGAGATACGAAGGGTTCTGTAATTCACCTCCAATCCAGATTTACACTTTTAGGAGTTGATTAGGGCAAAATCCTAAAATACGTTTCTAGGTATTTGCATTGATAATCTTTGCAAGTGAACACCAAATTGATATCTTATCGGGTGTAAGAGATATTGGAAGAATTCGTGTAAACACAGTTTACCCCTTTTCACCCCTTTAGGGTTAAAAATTTCAAATTTCCTTAAACCGCTTTCTAAATATTTCAAAAATACATATATATGCCAAAAAAGAATGTTTTAACTCAATAAACATAGGAGATTCGAAGGGTTCTTTAATTCACCCCAATCCAGATTTGCACTTTTAGGGGTCGATTAAGGCAAAATCCTGAAATGTGTTTTTAGATACTTCTATTGGACACCTAGGCAAGCAAACACCAAGTCGCTATCTTATCGGGTCTAAGAGATATTCAGAAATTCGTGTAAACACAGTTTACCCCTTTTCACCCCTTTAGGGTTAAAATTTTTCAAATTCCCTTAAATCGCTTTCTAAATATTTCAAAAATACATTTATATGCCAAAAAAGAATGTTTTAACTCAATAAACATAGGAGATACGAAGGGTTCTTTAATTCAACCCCAATCCAGATTTGCACTTTTAGGGGTTGATTAGGGCAAAATCCTAAATACGTTTCTAGGTATTTGCATTGATAATCTTTGCAAGCGAACACCAAATCGATATCTTATCGGGTGTAAGAGATATTCAGAAATTCGTGTAAACACAGTTTACCCCTTTTCACCCCTTTAGGGTTAAACATTTTCAAATTCCCTTAAACCGCTTTCTAAATATTTCAAAAATACATTTACATGCCAAAAAGAATGTTTTAACTCAATAAACATAGGAGATACGAAGGGTTCTTTAATTCACCCCTAATCCAGATTTGCACTTTTAGGGGTTGATTAGGGCAAAATCCTAAAATACGTTTCTAGGTATTTGCATTGATAATCTTTGCAAGCGAACACCAAATTGATATCTTATCGGGTGTAAGAGATATTGAAGAATTTGTGTAAACACAGTTTACCCCTTTAGGGTTAAACATTTTCAAATTTCCTTAAACCGCTTTCTAAATATTTCAAAAATACATTTATATGCCAAAAAAGAATGTTTTAACTCAATAAACATAGGAGATACGAAGGGTTCTGTAATTCACCCCCAATCCAGATTTGCCCTTTTAGGAGTTGATTAGGGCAAAATCCTAAAATACGTTTCTAGGTATTTGCATTGATAATCTTTGCAAGCGAACACCAAATTGATATCTTATCGGGTGTAAGAGATATTGGAAGAATTCGTGTAAACACAGTTTACCCCTTTTCACCCCTTTAGGGTTAAAAAATTTCAAATTTCCTTAAACCGCTTTCTAAATATTTCAAAAATACATTTATATGCCAAAAAATAATGTTTTAACTCAATAAACATAGCAGATTCGAAGGGTTCTTTAATTCACCCCCAATCCAGATTTGCACCTTTAGGGGTTGATTAGGGCAAAATCCTAAAACACGTTTCTAGGTATTTGCATTGATAATCTTTGCAAGCAAACACCAAATTGATATCTTATCGGGTGTATGAGATATTGAAGAATTCGTGAAAACACATTTTACCCCTTTTCACCTCCTTAGGGGTCGAATTTCAAAAAATCCCTTCTTAGCACTACCTTACATAACAAATTGAACCTTCCACCCAAATTTCAAGTTTTTAGTGCCAGTTGTTTCGGCTCTGCGTTGATTAGTCAGGGTTGTGACTTTCCTTTATATATGTATAGATAATAATCAGCATCTGTTAAGCTATTAAAATATGGCGCCACAATTTTCTGGGCCACCCTGTATAATCAAAAGCATTTTACTAATGTGCACCGTCTTCGTATCTACAACATTTATATAAGCAAATTGTATGTAACTAAATTATATTGTCAACTGCAGTAATGAGGTCACAACAGTTAATACACAACATATGGTTACCACGGCCTAAATGCCCCGCGAAGAATACGAAACCATGAAATAGCTCGACTTAATCTTAATTGCTGTTCTAAAAATAAACTGATGCCACAGAATCGGTCCGCCATAGTTTTGGATACACAATTTAGTCTGAGCGAAGGGGGCGCCATCGTTCAACCAAAATGACGAGGTTACAATGTGGGGTGTGCGAACTCTGTGAATTATCCACGTTTCTGACCTGAGTGTATGCGAAAAATTACGTATGGAAAAAGAAAATACACCTAGACTTAAAATTTGACGTAGAGTTCAAAAAACTGCATTTAATATTGTGGCATCGAGTGTATGAGGTCACAATTTTTGAAGCTGTCATAGTGCAGCGTGATGCACACACCCGAGGTCATAGTAAATGCAGTACAAACACACACACACAGACATAATTCAAAAAATGGTTTTTTCGGACTCTAGGAGGTCTAAAACGTCAAGATTCGTCAAAATCTCGAAGTCGATTTTTTTGACGATTACAATACTTTCTCTATACTACCGTATGCGAGAAAGTAAAAAGTTGATTTGCTGTTAGCCAATCAACAATGTCCTGCCGATGTAGAGGGCAATCAAGCATTTTCACTGCTGGGTCTTTTGCCGCTACAAAAGATGGAGGACTTTAATTCTTTCAAAGAAAGAACAAAAGATGACGACAATTTTACCAATCAATTCGTAAGTAAAAGTTTCATGATATTTGTACTCTGAATGTCATTTTTTGGCGGTGGTCTATTATATGTTTTTATCGGACTTTTTCCACACCCTAGACAGTGGAAAAAGTCCGATAAAACATATCATGATATTTATAAATATATTAGTTGTGTACTATTTATGTTTGCAGGTGAAAATTTTGACTAGTAGTGGTGGGAGAGACCTACGAAGTTTAATTATGAATATGATACGCAGAATCATATCCGATTCATTAGCGGAGCAGTTTTCATATTCAGGAAAACTAGTAAATGAAGTGCAAAAATTGCATTTGGTAAAAAGTAAATATGTCATTCTATCCATGGTAAGTTTATTTTTGTAATTCCAAATTGTAACTCTGTTGATTTAATGTAAATAACTGTTGTATTGGCTTTAGTGACTTAAACAATTTTCAGTAAATAATCAATTTAGATATTTGATTATGATAGAATCCAATTGATAAATTATTTCTTACAGCGGCTGCCCTGAAATTGTATAAAGAGGAGGCGACCGATGATAAAATTAGAAATGTGATCTGTACATGGTTACAACCAGCAAAAGCACGACGAAGCCGGCGGTAAACCAAGAAAAATGTTTAAAAATTAGTCACCATTATTTAAAATATGATATAAATTGTTATGATACATGAGGGAGTGTAATCAAATACAATAAAGAAATATTTAAAACGAATAAATTTGGAAGATTGCTATAATTAAATCTTGATGGGTATTAAATTTTAAACATTATAAATAAATTTAATTGAGACAATGAGAGAAGAGATTTTGATATTAATTGAATACTAATTTAATGGTTACAGAAAATTTTGATAAAGTTCAAGCGAAGGTTACGATTCACAAATATATTTGTTAGAATGATAATAATTAATAGCATGTAATAATAGAATTTTTAAAATAAATAAGTGTGCAATAATAATTGTATCTAACATAAATGAAAATTTTGTTTAAGTTAGTTATAGAAACAACTCATAAAAACAGACATGTATTTTCTGAATTAAAGCACTTTGTAAATAAAACTAGAAAGTTATGCCTAAATTTTTATTATTTTGGTAAATACAAATTTAAAAAGGGTCTTAAACAAATCTGCGTGGTGAGATAACATGAAAATGTTAATTGGAACTAGGTACATAATCGGTCAAGAGATTATACAAGTACAGTCAAGTGGAAATAAACATACAAAAGGTTATATTAATTGAATACATTTGGATTGGAGAGTATACAAGATATTATTGGAGATCCTTACAAGTAACTAAATGATTTGGATAAGTTGTAAATGTTGCTGTAGACATCGGAATAGCTATAAAAAGGAACAAGGTTAGATTTGGAACTTCATAAGAGGTTGAATGCTTTGATGGTGACGTTTGCAAGGAGGGAGGATTGGATTCTGTAAGCAGTGTGGGTGATATTCTGGATGGATGCAATCAAAGGGGTTCACGTGCCATCCTGGGTGCCACTGTTTGAGAAGTGAGCAGTAAGTTTTGCAGTCTGACGATATTGGGATCCGTTGTTGATTGGGGTTTGACAGAAAAAGCAAGAGAAAGTATTAAGGTTTGTGTAAAGAGTCAATGAAAGTTTTTTAAATAACAATTAGTACAAGAAGGTGTTCAAATAGACTTGATTTATTACTTACTTAAGAGACTTGATGAATATGTGTGTTAAGATAATATACAATTGTCAATACCTGGCTTGATAAGTTTTGAAAATCGGTTTGACAGCAAATGTCATTAACTGTAATATTAAAATGCAATTAATAGAGATCTTGATTTGGCGAACCACCTGAGATAAGAGAACTTGATTTTGAAAAGGAATTATTATTTAATTAGAAAGGGCATTGCATTAATAAAGGGCTAGTTTAAAGTGGTGCATTACATTTCATAAAATATATGGATAGTTCAACGTGTAGCTTATAAAACCATTACATAATAAAATATAATATTGCTATTTTTTACATAGTTGCATCTGGTTCATGTTCTCATTAGGTAATCTATGCAGCAATATTTTAATTGTACTAACTTTGTTTTCTTTACAGAGATCAGAGTAGCCAGTATACAAATGAATAATACCGGGTGTCTTAAAATGAATTATATCTAGTATGCTTTTAATTTCCCATAATGCAATCTAAAATTTTACTTGAAATTGGCAAGACTCTAAGGGCCGGTTGCAGAAAGCAATGTTAAGTCTGGTGTTAGCTAACGTCGCGTCAAAGTGAACAAAAGCGCATCAAATTTTGTTTACTAATGTATTAGTTACCATAAACATTTCAGATTTGATTCGTTTTTGTTCACTTTGACGTCGCGTTAGCTAACAGCAGACTTAACATTGCTATCTGCAACCGGCCCTACGTCTATGTCAAATTCAAGGTTAGTAGGCTAGGTTTTGCGTCAGCTTTGACACAGACTGACGCAAAATCTAACCTGCTAACCTCTAATTTGACATCGACTTACAGTCTTGCCAATTTCAAGTAAAATTTTAGAATGCATTATGGGAAATTCAAAGCATACTAGATGTAATTCATTTTAAGACACCCGGTATAAGTAGTATAGGTATTTTGTTATTAAATATTTGTATGTAATAGGTATGTACAGTTGGCGCCATCGAAATGTTTACAGGTTCTCGCTGCCATGGCATTGTTTTCTGATTTTTATTATAGTAAACAATAAAAATCAGACAAAAATGCCATAACAGCGAGAATCCGTTCACATTTCGATGGCACCAACTGTACATAAGACTTACTGTACCTGCATGGGAACAAATAAAGTAGAACGTCCAAACCAAATTACAAATTACAATGCTGCCTGGATTAGTATTTGAATAGTAAATAGCATAATCAGCGATACCAGTAATTCTGACAAAAAAATCTTTTCTGTCAAGTTTGACGTTTTTCTGCGAATTTGTGTTTAATAGTTTGTGATTTACTTTATTTGTTCATTTTAGTTTTCTGTTATTATTGTTTTTGTTACTTCTTTACACGTTGTGTTATACAGTATTTTCAGTAAGAATCTAGTTTAGCAACCAACTCCGATCGACATGTGCTATACACCATTCGACGCATCTCGTCGAGATGAACAATATTGTTACTGGGGACATTCGAGGCAGAACAATTGTTACTGAGATACAGCACTATAAAGTTTTTTCTTCGTAGAAAACACTCTGGGGCCTTCGGCGGGGCGCCGCGCAGCGTACCTCACCGAAGGCTAATAACAAGTACAGTGACTATATAATCACAGTGTGGCCATACAATTGTTGGCTGGTACTTTTGGATCCAATGTCAAAATCAGATTTTGCGAAAAACCATGGTGATGTAATAAAAAAATAGAATCTTTTTAACGGTGTAAGCGACATTTGGTAACAAAAAATTACTAAAGTCAAAATAAAATTTGACAATTCATTTGCTGAAGTGAAAGATTGTTATTCAAAGTGACTGATCTCTCAAATACAATAAAATACCAAAGGGGGTTTAAATGTTGAAGAAATATGAGTCATACGGTGTCTTCAATTTATTACAATTAGTGGAAATTGGAAAGTTCAAATCCAAAATACAAATGATATAGCATCATTTGTAGAAATCTCCTCGGTAATTTAATATGCTTTATTAACATCTAAATTATATTAGATAGGTACATGGGCTAAACCCCAATATAGCCCACTGGTGCTTAGGCGCATGCGCGTGATAATGTGATTCTCAGTTTGTCGGAGGTTCTACAAATGTATAGACAATGGAGGCAAAACACGGGAGTCTCATGCCAGACCCAATCTTGACTGCTGTCAAGGTGCGAATTTAAGTTAGCTGCAGTTTAAGATTTGTGTGTACTTAGTACAAAAATGCCTGTGCATCACCGTAAAAAAAGCAGTTAGTCCAATCGTCGTATGTAATTGTGAATTTGAATTTCCCAATGAGCATTTCTCTTATCCATAACTTAAAATCCAGTTTCACCACTGGCATAACAGTTCCTTTATGCGCATATTCCGTAAATGTCAAAATGTACCAGTGGGCTATACTGGAGTTTTCCCGACATTAACTACTTGCTATACATGTTCAACCTGGAATTGCAACTGTACATCGCAATAATCTATTGAGCAGTTACTTACGATATTTAAGCGATATAAAACTTACAGGAAAATATGTATTTCTCTGTTAAATGTTCTGGTTTGTTTGATGTTAATACTGAAAATCGTAAATAACTAATTGGCAAACTATAGTTTGTAAAACTCACGGCCACGGGAAAACTAATGGTAGATTGCATCACGTGATACGTCCACTCAAACTTTTGACAAGTTATAAAATGCAAATGTCTTATTTTGACATTAGTAACTTTTTGTAACTAAACATTGTATACACTGTTAAAAATTACAATAACTTGGAATCCTTTTGCCTTCAACCAATAGAAAACATGACCATCGTATGGCCACACTGTGATTATATAGTCACTGTAATAACAAGTCACACTGCGCGCCACCTAACCTAACCTAACCTAATCTAACGTAACCTAACCTAACCTAACCAAACCTAAGCTAACCTACCTAACCTAACTTAACCTAACATAACCTAACCGAACCCAACCCAACTCAACCTAACCTAAACTAAATTAACCTAACCTAATCTAACCTAACCTAACCTAACGTTGCACTGAATTGTAAACAAACTTTTTGCAGAGACTATGCGTGCGATGCTTGCGCCATCTACCGCTACATGATTTAACATAGAGACATTTTAAAGCGAACTCGCCATAGACTTAGTATGGGACATTTTAAACTTTACCGTGCTGTATCTCAGTGACCGTTGCTCTGCCTCGAATGTCCACAGCAGCAATATTGTTCAGCTAGTCGAGGCGCGTCAAATGGTGTATAGCACATGTCAATCGGAGTTGGTCGTTAAACTAGATTCAAGCCATATTTTCAATTACATGCGCACGAATGACATGCTGTTTCAGTTGGTCAAAGTTTTTTTTGTATGACAATCTCAACACATTATTTAATGTCAGTTGAAATTGTCTAATTATAACAACCACTATCTAATTCTTTAGTTATTATCACATATAATCTCAAAAGAACATTAATTCTTTCCGGAATTTGTTTTGAGTGCGTTCCAACAACGTCGTATGTCGTTTTGTGTCAGTTTTGACACAAATTGACACAGAACATAACCTGCTAACCTCGAATTTGTCATAGACTTACAGTCTTGCCAATTACAAATAAAATTTTAGATTGCATTATGGGAAATTCAAAGTATACTAGATGTAATTCATTTTAAGACACCCGCTATTTAATGTGAAATTAACGTGAAACGTGAATCACGCTATGGAAATTTTCATTCGCATTCACGTCCCGATTTTCAAATATTAGTCACGTTCACGACGTGACCCGACTGTTTTCATGTCATGCGCCCATCCCTACCACTACTCACAAAAATTCTGCGAAACCTGACAATTTTTTTTCTAAGCTCCGGTATTTATTAGATTCATGTAATAACTGAATGGAATGATTCATCCAGAAATATTTTTGGCAATACCTTAGCTAATTCATTAGTACTAGACTCATATAGGTGTCATATATCTTAATTAAGTACATATTTTCTGTTGAGATAATTGTTACGTCCAATATCCCTATTTTATAAATCTAATGGTAATTTTTTACTCTACGCTACACACTTTTGAGATACAATAATAATTAGATGAAGCTTTTAAGAATAAGATAATGTTACAAAAACTAGATTACATAGTTCTTCTATATTGTAACATATGTAAACAAGTTACTTCAAGAATGTTGCCAGATAATTCCATGGTAAGCTACAACTTCAAAACAGTCTACAATTATATACAGCAAACGGCACTAAACCAAAAAAATTTGGCACAGGTTGTTTCCAGTGATGTTCCCATCAATTTTTTCGAAGGTGTACTATACCAGTCTTTCCCAACCTGTGGTACGCGTACCACTAGTGGTACGCAGAGGCCACTGCGGTGGTACGTGGTGCTCTGCACACGAGAAAAAAAAATTTTGTTTTAAAATTTGGTTGTTGAACAAAGCCACATTTTTTAAAAGAATACATTTCAACAATTATGGCAACACAACTTCTTGCCATGCAGATCAACTTTTATTCGCAGTACAGCTTCAAAAAGTGATGTTGAAAGCTTATTCCTTTTTTAGTTTCAATATATGTAATATTAGACAATACTCTTTCAACATCAGCATTCTCGTGTGGAATACACAAAATAATAAGGGCTCGTACGGCAATATTATTAAAAATATATTCCTCGTGAAACTCTTTTGAAGTACAAAATAAATTTTTAACTGATTGCATTCCTTCGTGCAACTGATGTCGACATGATAATGCGAATTGACAAAACTAATT
The DNA here is from genome assembly GCA_940337035.1 of Agriotes lineatus. Taxonomy (NCBI): domain Eukaryota; kingdom Metazoa; phylum Arthropoda; class Insecta; order Coleoptera; family Elateridae; genus Agriotes; species Agriotes lineatus. The sequence continues at coordinate 16,916 of CALNHX010011813.1, forward strand.
TATTGTGTAAGTACGTTAAATAAATGTTAAAAGAATTTTGCTTAATCGTGATTTAAAATAAAATCCTTAAATATTATTATTTTTGGTAGACACAAATTCCGCTTGTTAAAAAAAGGTCTTGCCGCCGCTACGTGGGCTGAAAATCCGCTACCGTAGCGGAATTCCGCTTGTTCATATTAATTAATAAAATATTATAACACTACACAGAATTCTATTTTTCATACTTATGGTTGGAAAATGGGTTAGTTAGATTAGTAAAATAATAATCATATTCCATCCATAATTACCTCCACGTGACTAAGTGGTACGCAAAATATTTTTGTGTTGTGAAGTGGTACGCCAGGAAAAAAGGTTGGGAAACACTGTACTATACTACCGGTAACCCATTGTGTGTCTGCTTTTTTTATGGTTGCTTGGCGGGCGGGTGGGGGGAGGCAACTACAACAAATGAGCTTAGATTTTTAATTATTTTTTTTCATATAAAATTTAAAAAATCAATTAACCTAATTAAATGTATTGACAAAAAATTGTTTTCGTAATGCATCTTCATCTAAATAAATAAATTTACACCAAAAGCAAAACAAATTCGTCACTTATTATAAACCAATAACAAGCTGCTATCAGTGACTGACTGAATAAAACAAGTGAATTTTGAAGCTCAGTGTACCAGTTCTCTCAGACCTACCTTCAATGCTGCCCAAAGTCCAACTTTTTCAAAGATTTCGTCCCTATTGCTGTAAATGTTAAACACATTTTTATTACAATCTGTACGTTTTTCATAATAAATTTGATTCACAATTTGAAACAACTGTTACCAGCTACCAGCTAAATAAGGTAGCAAAATTCTATACAAACCAATTTACTAATGCAGATTCAAAAATATGCTACATTTGAAAGAAAATTGACAGTTTAGTTTCTTACATATTCTAAAATTCGCACAGAAAATATGATATTATCTTATATGAAAGAGTGATAACTTTTGAAGTCATAATGAAATTATGAACATTATGTAAACCATGTGTTGACAATTTCTTTGAAACGGTTTCCAAAATAATTAGAAATTTTAGAAAAATCAATTTTAAATTGCAAATGGCGTGACAAATATCAGATGTTGTTAGTTGTTATTGTTCCACTACTTATACCTACTATCTCAAGCAAATACTGCTTCTTCACAAATAATAAAACTACTGTTTCTGTGTCAGGTTTCATTTAATAATCACCCTTTCATACGTACATGTAAAAGACCTCAGATGTACAAATAGTAGACTTCTGACACCAGTTTCAAATTCACAGGAAAAAGCAACCGTAGTTCTCCTACATATGACTTCATACATACAACCAACCTGTTTACATGTGTTGGTTTGTAATCCCAATAAAAAAAAACAGTTATAAGATTCACATATTTGGATGGTTTTTATTTACAGATGGAACAATCATATTTTCCTCCGAATAAGAGAGCATATGTCTAATTCAACTATTCTTCAATACTGCTTTGTAGTTAAAAACAGAGTAACTATAAAGTTCTTCTCCTGTATAAGATCTCACATGTACAACTAAGACTGTTATACGCTGCTTTGTAGTCACACTGTTATACGCTGCTTTGTAGTCACAAGCTGAGCAAATCTAAGGTTTTTCTCCTGTATGAGTTTTCACATGTCTAACTAAAGTTCTCTTCAATGCTGCTTTGTAGCCACACACAGAACAGCTGTACGGTTTTTCTCTTGTATGAGTTTTCACATGTTCAACTAGAGTATGTTTGTAGGCAGTTTTATAATCACACACAGAACAAGAATAAGGTTTCTCATCTGTATGAGTTCTCATATGCCTAACTAAATTTTTCTTCAACGTTGCTTTGTAGTCGCAAACAGAACAACTGAAAGGTTTTTCTCCTGTATGAGCCTTCTCATGGCTATGTAACTTACATTTGAGTAACGTCTTGTATTCGCAAACAGAACAGCTATAGAGCTTTTCTCCTGCATGGGATCTCATAGGTGCAACTACATTACCTTTCTTTGTTTTGTCGTCACAATTAGTATGCCCATAAAGTTATTCCCCCATATGAAAATCGTAACACTCAAATGCTATTTCAATGTAACTTGCTTCCACATAATCTTCTAGTTTTATTTCCACTTCTTCTTGTTTAATTTCCATTCGAGAATGATCACTTATTTCTTTGAAGCTTTCCATAGTATCGGGGCTCTTGCTTTCATACAGTAAAATGTGAACTATTGGAATTAAATGCATTTTTTAATTTAGCACAAATTAATCGTACTAAAGTATACTTACATATGTTGTCAAATGTTGTACACAGGTTAAACACGTATTATTAAAACAGATAGCTGTTTTGACATTTTGGCAACTCCACGTCACTGTCAGTGTCAGGAAATACAACTTATTGTTACCAATATACGAAAATGAAAGTGACACACCATTATCATTTTTGCAATACAATTTATTTATTAGGTCATATACAGGCAAAAACTCAACATAAAAATAATGCATTTAAATAGTTTATAGTTAGTTACACATGGAGTTCACACGCAAAAGAAAATCCAAATTGTTTTCTCTTTGTGAGTACAAAACCAGCGAGAAAAGTCACTTGGCTGTATGTGTGAAGTGTTATACCCAAGTGTTATGTTATTTCACTTTAAGGTCGAGTCAGGAACTGTATTTTTATTGTTATAATAAACATAATGTTTTAACTATCGAGTATGCAACCTAACATGCACCACTGTCTTTACTATTAACTACCTAATAATTTTTTTTAAACTAACACTACCTTCTCTGCTAGATTACTATAATAAATAATCTTGTAAGAGCGCAGATTTTTTTAGAACGGGAATACTAGAAGTATTTACTGTGATACTTCACTTATGTTTACATTCACTATTTTGTAGCACTATATTTGTTTCGCTAACAGCAATTGTCGTTGATTATTTTGAAGGTCTTCTTTGTTTTCACAAGTCTCATTTCTAATGCTGTTACTTGAGGTATTCTGATTTTCATCTACATGATATAAAAATGATTTGAAATTGAAAGTTTGCATCTTTTGATTTGTATTACAGTTTCTTCTCAAATAAATTATATTTCTAATGATGCAAGCTCCATCTTCCTTTTCTATTTGTATCTGCTATCACTTGTTTTCTCATCTACATCTGCCATAATGTTTTACTCAAATTTTTTATTGAATTAAATTAATCATTATTTTTATTTGTGGTTGTTAATTTAAGTTGTAAATTATATTAATTTAAAGACATGTTGTCTCTGAACTATCTGGGCATCAACATTTAAGAAGACACGTATATATTGTAGGCATTGCTAATAACGCTGTGGTTTTTTATTAACTTTTTAGTTCCTTTTACTATAAAGCTGCCAACCGTCCCGCATTTCGCGGGACGGTCCCGCAATAGCAGTACTCGTCCGGCATTCAAATAATGCATTGATATCGTCCCGCAAAATGTCAAATGCTCCCGGAAGTCCCGCATTCCTTAGCATATTCTTACATTCGAAATATATTACTGCGAAAACTGTCAAGTTTTATTTCACATTTGACGAATTCTAAAAACTCGTTCACCATAAAACGCATTCGTATGATTGAATGTACCAATCGAATGGCGGCTGTAGTCCAAGTAGCCTCTCTCTCGTATAATATCTCCAGTGCATGCTCAATGCAACCATGGAGCGGATTTTTCAACAGTAATATCCCAAGTACATTAAAATAGCCGGTAAAATTTTGACGTTTTCTGTCAGAATGTTTTGCTAATAAATATGTTAAGTAAATTTGCCGCTCAACAACAATCCAGAGTGTATAGCACGAGGAATTTTGGGGCGGAATATTTACGAGATATATTTCTTCAGAGCAAAACATTTTGACAGAAAATCGTCAAAATTTATTCAGACTAGTTTACATGCACGCGGGATGTGCGGCGTGATTATTTTCTGAATAAATATATACAATCAAGTTGGCGAAGCACTTTTAATAATCATGTTAAAATTATGCACAAGCGATTACATTTTGACACATTTTTAACCGCGGTTAAATTTTGACGTTTGAATTTTTGCCATTATTAAACTGACCTAAACCATAGTGATTACGCATTATTATGGATATGAAGGAAATAATCTCTAATAAATGCGTTGTGAACATCTAAACAAACAGATTTAAAAGTAGAGACGATGTGCGCAATGTTAATTTCAAAATTTAATAAGCTGTGAAAATGTTACACAGGACTTTACTACTAATTTACTTACAGTCCACCTTGAACTGTAAGTGAATATTACGTGGTACCAACATACAGAGAGATCAAAAATAAACTTGCTTTTGGTTGACATAGAATTGTCAATTTGTTTTAACTTTTAAAATTCATTTTCGACATCTTGTTTAACTTATCCACATGTAATTTTAATGTTACCTATCAATTTAATCTATACATTTAGTTTAAATAACATTAATTTGCATTTTTGCGTAACCGATTAGACTGCCTTAAAGTCACATGAACTAATAATATAAATTATTTTTAGTTCAAATGTAGCTTTATAAAGTTCAGTGTAGACAGTGGTCATATTTTTTATCATTTTCATCAATTTTATTTGTGATCGCCCTGTATTACGAATTGTTTATCTATTAAGTTTTCATTTGTTCAGTTTTAAGCTACCTAATTTATTAAACTATAAAATGTCATTTTGACAGGCCGTTGTTAATTTAATTTTAACTCATTATTTATTAGGTACTTTTCTTTGCTTATCACAGGCATTGCAAAAAATTATGTACTAACCGCGAACTATAAGTGACACTTACAGTTCATTGGTACGTACCATAAATTTTTTATTGTATAATTTGCATATATTTTGTTAACTCTCCCCCCCCCCCCCCCCCGTTTCCGACCCCTCCCCCTCAAAGTAATCATGTCCAGCATTGAGGCCTTCAATAGTTGGCAGCCTTATTTTACTATAAAGGAAGTATTGGATTCATCCCGAAAATTGGAAATTGAGTTTTCGAATCCCCTGAACCCAAAAAACATATTTTTGTTTAGTGGTCTGTCGCGTGTGCGTGTGTGTATGCGTTTACGCTTGTGTGCGTGTGTCTGTGTGTGTGTGTGTGTGTGTGAACTGAGTATTTTGTGTACTATCTAGATGGGACAGTAAGCTTTTGAAGAAAATCACATAACCGGAAGTATATGGTGTTTACTCTAGTGATTTTTTCAGGTTTTTCGATTTTCTCAAAAACTGCTCTAACAATTTCTTCAAACATTACGTTTTTATTACATTTATAATGTGTATTGATGTGAGATAGGTGATTTTCCAGTTGAATATCTTTAACATGAGTTTCTTTTTTTATATACGGGGAGTAAAAAAACTATGTTCGGATCGTGTCATGATTGAGATCGAAGAACTCAACGTTTCGCGCACTTTCGTAAGGGGCTTCATCAGGAGGGAAAAAAATCAAAGGAGCACGGTAACTCAACGTGTTAACCACGCCAGAGGCGAAACTTTTTGCAAAGGGAAGGGACAGAAGAGCACGGTAACTCAACGTGTGAACCACGTCAGAGGCGAAACTCGACTGACTATCGGAAGAAGAAAAGCGAGAATTTCTTCTTCCGATAGTCAGTCGAGTTTCGCCTCTGACGTGGTTCACACGTTGAGTTACCGTGCTCTTTTGCTTTTTTTCCTTCCTGATGAAGCCCCCACGAAAGTGGGCGAAACGTTGAGTTCTTCGATCTCAATCATGACACGGTCCAATCCCGGAAGTCGTTTGTTACTTAATGACAATGGCCGTGAAAGCCTCAAAAATCAACTATGTTCGGATGTTTTACCTACTTATAAATCTCATCAATACAAACAAAAAAGTCCTAATAAAGTTAAAAAAAAAGAATTCCGGCCACTCATGGAATAAATAATTTAAACCTAATTGCTTCAAAACATGAACCTTAATAACACCAGTAAGCCTTCAAAGTTTTACTAAAATCGGCTAAGGGGTTTTTAGGTATTGATGCATTTTAGTCTTTATCTTCAAGGTACGTGTAACAATATCGACTTTATTTGATTTTCCTGAAAACGAAGTGAGATGCGAGAAAACTAAAATGGCCAGAAACGTTTTTTAGATAACAAATGGATTTTTCAACTTTATCACCCTCTATCTCGGAAACGAAGCGTTTTGGTCACATGTTTATTAGAATTTTTTGTTTGTATTAATGAGATCTATAAGTGGGTAAAATATCCAAACGTATTTTTTAAACACCCTGTATAATGTAGTAAAGTTCACGCACTTCATTCCATGTAGGACCATGGCCTGAGACAAGGCGAACATGGCCTGAGACAAGGATATAATGTAGTAGGGAAGTTAAAAACAAATTTTTTACTACTTATAAGATCACTGTAAAATGAAGTTGTGTGCGTGTATCACACCAGATTTTTTATTGATTGAATAGATTTGTTTGTTTATTTGTTAATGGACAAGGTCTAGGCAATCAGCGTACCAGGTACCTTAGACACCGACTGCTTTGGTCATATGGTCAAAGTCCTACTTAGAATTTTGCCAAGACTAAGGAGTTCCAACCCTAGCAAGGAGTCTTTTACATGCTACACATCGTAGTAACATGGGACCCACGGTTTACATCACTTCCGATTTTTTTTAAATTTTTGAAAACCTCACCGGGACCGGGAATCGAACTCGCGACCCTTAGATCAGTAGTCAGGATGCTTACCACTAAGCTACCGGCCCCGGCTTGATTGAATAGTTATTTTGGCTAATACATTTTATTGTTGATGATATGGAGAAGCCATTATTGATTGAAAATTCAATTCTTGTCCATAGTTTTCAATTTCAGTAATTGTCGACCGCTAATCAGAGGTGATATTTTTGATATGCCATGTCTAGCCAAAACATATTTCCTTGCCGTAGGATTTATCGGTATAATCAAAATTAAGGCATACGTTTGTTTAAAAGTAAGTTTTAGAAGATTCTCCTTCTTAATAAGCAATTAACTCATAGTAATTTAGAATTAAAAAACATGCAAATTGCACCCCACACAACATTCAATTTAAAACTCATGACTTTCGGAAGAATTTGAGGTTATAATTGGCAATAACAAGTTGCAATATGTTTGGGAATCCAATTTTTGACACACAAACAAGCAGCAAAACGAGTATAGATACATGTTAGTTATAGAGAGCACAGAATAACATATTTGGACAAAGTTTTGTGTGAGACAGTGTACGCCTCAATGCTTGTTAAAGTGATTTATAGAACAACGTAACGTACACTATAATATACCGATTAAAAAGTGTATAAAACCGAATCGCAACACTATAAAGCATACCCTCAGAGCACAGGGAAGCAGGTGTAGCCGTCGCTGTCCGTTGGAGACTGAAATTGTCGACAACTCGAAGTTGGGGGCCACAACTGTAGAAGCCGATGACGATAGCCAAGGAGCCAGCTGTGTGTCCTGAATTGGGAGCCTACAAACACAGAAGATTGAGCATGACACACATGAGAGTTACAAGTTCACCTACCGGGAACTGCGGCAAGCCAGATAGGGCAGTGGATATGCTACCTGGAGGGACCCGCGCAAGCTGCAGGTCAAAGACAAGCTTGATGATGTGTTCATTGACAGTTTTGAAGCATTCATGCACTGGCAGAGCAGTTGGACTCTATGGTATCTGGCAAAGAGTGCAAGGTGCATTAGCACAGTTGCGGGATACTCAAATCCTCGTGGAAAAATTTCCTTTTTGAAGATAACACTCCAACAAATTCAGCAAGAGTGTGAGTTCACTTTTCCGGCAGTACATCTAAGTTTTAGCGTGGGACAGAGTCTTAGTCGTGCTAAAAACGGTTGACATGACACAGTTACCATATGTCATTTTTGGTACATATGTGCTCGGAATTCCCTGAAAACAGTGGTGAAATTAAATTCACGTTTGGATTTAAGGATTTTATGTAATTAATTGATGTATCTTTTCCTAATTGCGACAGGCTTTTGCTTCTAAATTTTGGCGTATCGGCGAACAATTGTTAAAAAATTTACCTAAATTTAAACCAATGTCTGGCCGTGGTGTTCTTTTGTTTTCTGAGGGTATAAACAAACCCGCCTCGAAATTTTCGAGGACAATTTTATTCGACACGTCTAAATCGGTTTGCACTCCTGTTTCTTAGATTAAATTACTTGTTGGTGACGTAGTTTGTGATTTGTATTGTTTAACTGTCACACATGAAAATAAACCGTTGTGAATAATTGTTTGTGGTGTTAATATCGAAGTTTGATGGCAGGTGTGTTCTATTTTGAAACAATTTAAGCAGCCTACATTTTGCACTACTTATTAATACCTTTAAGCCTATTTTATGATCAACAGCTAAGATTTCAAACGAGTATACAGGGTGTCCCACATATATTGCATAATAATGCACTGGCGTGTTCTTTTTTCAAAAAAAAAACAAAAAAGTCCTAATAAACATGGGATAGGTGTTAAAGGTTTTTTTTAATTCGTTTTTTTTATGTTATCTAAAAACGCTTTGAGCAATTTTAATGAAATTTTTAGAGTTTGTTTATAACTTTATGAGGTATCTCTTGGACCTATTACAATTAATGTAGTAATTCCAGGGGCGTGCCCAGGGGAGCAAAACGATTAGGTTTTTGCACAAAAATAACGCCTACGAGATTTTTTGCAATTTTTATATTTTTTTAATAAAGCAACTAAAAGTGCAACTTTTTTGTCTCCTGAGATTTTTTCAAATCTTGCTTCATTTTTATTAAAAAAAATAAAGCCCATATTTTTGCACGTCTCTTAACTGTTAAGACAAAAACTAAAATACTTCAATATCTAAGAACCCCTTAACCGATTTTAATGAAATTTTGAAGATTTACTAGTGCTATTAATGATCATGTTTTGGCACACTTAGATTTAAATTATTTATTCCAGGGGCGGATGGTTTTTTTTTTGAAAACTTTAACATTCTGTATCTCAGAAACAAAGCATTTGCGGACCCATGTTTATTAGGACTTTTTTGTTTCTTTTTGACCAAAAAACACGCCAGTGCATTATTATGTAATCTATGCGGGACACCCTGTATAGTTACACATAAGGTAGGTGGAAGCATGGGGTAAAGACCCACACCTCGTTTCCCGCTTTCTGGGTTTTCTTTTTGTGGTAAGAGACTGCTCAGTTTATAGCTCTGTGATGCTAGCAGACGGTGAAACAGACGGCGTTGCCATTAGTATTGTTAAAGTTGACATAATAAAATAATGTTTTGAAGTTTTTGGTTATCCATTTAGAACAAGAAATATACTTTACGAGTTTACAAGTTATATTTTGTAAAAGTACCATTAAAAATCAATAGAATGCCAGTGGTCCTACCAATTCAATTTTTGTTTGCAATAGAATTTTTTAAAAATGTATAAATGTACACAATGGGGTAAAAACCGACATCTGTGAAGGGGGTAAAGATACGCATGCGGTTCTTTGCTCCATTGTTTTGAGACAGCCCCAAGTTAGTCATAAGACCTAATCCTTAGACCGGATCTTCTTCCGGCCACTCAAAACGTTCTATGATGACGCTGCTGATAACTGGAATGCATCTGACCCAGGCCAAGTGCTGGAGGTCTACAATGTGACGGAATCATTCGCCAGAGCCACCGAGAAGGCAGCAACGGTGAAGAAAGCCGTTCAAGGATTGCATGCGACCTGGATTTTTCCTCTATATAGGATTATTTTCGGTGAAGATGATTTCCTGCCCTCAGACGTCATGGACCACGTAGAAGTCGAAGACGCTGATAAAGGGAGACTGTTGGCTACCTCTGGAAATAGGAAGAAAGAGGATTGTATTTCAAGCGATCCAGACAAGGAAAATAATAAAATTGGAGGAAGTGGGCTTGTCAGAGGTGTGTTTAGCGAGTGAAACTGTAAAAGAATTGTGGCGCTTGCAGAAACTCGTAGAAGTGCGATTCGCACAATTAAAAGGGTTGAACTTTGAGAGTTTTTATAGTGAAATAGTTAAGTGAGTAGCAAACTTTTCTGAGGACTGTTTAGTCAATGTAAAGTCTGTAGTAGATCAGCTGGAGGAGAACTCTGAAAAGACTACGTGTAGGGTGGAAGTGCTAATGTCCGTAAGTTCTATAGTAAAGTGTGACGTCGAAGTGGAAGCATTGAGTCTGCAGCTGGGAGTGTAGTCATGTGGATGTGTTATGCAGAAGCAGCTCGGCCAGCAGCAACAGACTTCCGAGTGCCGTTCAACGATTAGTGAGTTCGTTAGAGGATTTAGCGTTTGATGTATCACATGAAGTCGTATACGGGTTAGGACGTAGTGGATTCAGTGACGAAGAGTTGTACAAACAAGAAAAAAGTACAAAAGTGGTGCTGCTGGTGATGGACTATTTTTAGACGAAGCCTGTAACGCGACGTTTTACTTAGCCCTACACTCTACTGTACTATTACCTTACAACGCCCTGGGTTGCTAGCTTATTTAGTCGGTGAGGTATGAGGCTTTATTAGTATCGTCAGTGCGGCTAAGGGTGAGCTAATATTGTTTGAGGTCAGCTCGTTGTCACCTGGAATATTGTACTTACACATGCAAACACTACCAGAAAAAAACCCAACCGTTCACATAAATACATACAATCTGTAAGAAAACACAGACATAAGAAAATACATATAAACAAATATATAAAACAGTTGCGCGCTACACATAGGAAAATGCCTTAAATAGACCCTTAAGGTTCATCTATCAATGCCAAAACAAAAGCTACGAGCTCTAGATATAATGTAATTACGCGCACATATAACCCTAACGCGAAGTTTTATATTCTACAAAATGCAGTTATTGCATAAAGCGCGGCCTGGCCCATTCAATTTAAACAACGTGCTGAGGGAGCGGATGATGCAGTAGGCCCTCGTCTGCTGCTTGTCGGTAAACACCCGTTATCCTCAATATGCTATCATGCATTGAATCAATTGTCAAGGATGTTGCAATCGCTTCTTATTTCGTATCACGATTTCAAGCAGGAACTAACCTTGTTCTACGACTTCCACCAAAGAACCCGGAATAGCGCTGTACGCTTCCTTGAGGTCGAAATCGCAGCTTCGGGCGATGTCGAATAAGGACACCACGGGATGACTCCCAAGGTGTTATTTCACTCTGATAACTTGCACCTCGGCTAAAGATGCATGTCGGCTGCTTGCACACGCAAACCTCTACAGCCACCAAAGCACACCAAAGGAACGTTATTTTTAACCCAGGGGGTCGTGTCCCTGGAATTTCGAGGACACGCCAGTCGGCAGCTAGCTGGTCGTTCTTTGATTTGCACCCTTTACGAGCTTGGGCGCGACTGACTTCACCCGCGTGTATCGGCGTTGTTGTAATTTGAAATCCGCTGACTTGCAATGCTTCTATATTCTACGAACTAGCGTATCTTCATAATGCGCGACCGTGTAACATAGCGCCACTTCTTATACTACGTGCTACTTGATTAAGACATAATGTTAAGCTTTATTTCTAATAGTGTATATAAGAAAAAGGTATGAAATATATAAATACAGGTGGCACGAATTGCCCCGTTTCAAGCCATAAAGGAAGGCCGTGTAGATTTAATGGTTAGTCTTGGCCTAGAGTGGCATATGTGTGAAGTAAAAGCCTTTATAGATAAAAAGAAAAATAAAGAAAAAGAGCGTACAGTTTGACGAAGCGAAGAATACGGTGTATACCCTGCATATGTGGGTGTACGCGTATCGAAAATCTAGGAAAGAACTGTAGGAACTAGAAGCTATGCATAGGTTGCGGTTCCAGCGGAGGATACTTAATGTGGCTGAAGTACTGCGAGAACATAAAAAGACAATTTATGTAGAACGCTTTTGCACTAGTATGTAGGTGTGCAACACATGTAGTAACACTGTACATATTGTATGCAAATAAAAACACAATAAAAATTCCAAAGTTGTTTTATTCCATTATATAGTGATTATGTATGTGATAAACGTTAGACAAAGCCCAATAACAAACTGGTTTGGAGTGATATAAACAAGCGGATTGGGATGGGCTGAGAGCAGGTTGTTCTTGCACTTCGATTATTGGGATGGTAGTAAAGCGGCGTAGAAAAGTTGCTTTTTCGCGGCCTGTCACCTATACCTCGGTGGCACCCTGCAAGAGACGTAGCAAGAATCTGAGAAACAAGTATGCTTGAGTAAATCCATCCTCCCAGTCGATGCAGTGATGATTAGTCATTAACTAACGGGCTTGTTGTAAATTAGGTGGCAGGAAGGTGAACGGAAACGGTGATTTGAAGCCGTAGTGAGATACTGAGGTACCGTCATATGCAGCCAGTTCTTTCCGGCTAAAGTGTTTATCGGACTTCTTGAAGCCTTGAATGTCGATAATAAGTTTCATTGTATTAGGCAGAGGGAGCACGGTGCAGTTACGTTAACAGCTATGAAACAACTGAAGTGGT
>CALNHX010011814.1:0-29334 GCA_940337035.1 Agriotes lineatus
AAACCTGGTAGTAGTAGTAGTAGTTGTGGGGAGACCAAAGTCTAGCAACTAGGCCACCATAGGCCCTTTTTGCCAACCCCATGCCATCCACTCAACCGCCTTCATTATCGTCCTCTTCGATGGGCTCTTCTCCCTGCTTAAATCTTCCTGATTTTCTAATGAAGATCAGAATTTCGGCCCAGGATAGGGAGTTCAACTCTTCCATTCGAAGCGTAGGTTCTCCAAAGGTTCTATACCTCAGTCGCTGGTATGCTTCGCATTCTCCCAAGTAGTGAAAGGACGTTTCCTCGTCCCTCCCACATCTTGGGCAGATGGGATCTTCCTCTACTCCTATCAGTGTTAGGTGTCTCTTTAGTTTACAGTGGCCTGTCAAGATCCATATCAAAAGATTTGTGGTTCTTCGGTTCCTTCCCATTAGCCAGACCGATTTCTTTGAATCAAATCCCGCTATGTGGTACTTTGCCTGACGACAGCCGCTGCATCCTTTCCACTTTTCCTCGCTGGTCTTGTAGGCCCACCCGGTTAGGGCTGCTGAGACCTGCTGCCTTGTTATACCCAAAAAAGGTTCCTGTCCAAAACAAGTTTCCCCTGCTCCGAGTTTGGCTAGTTCGTCCGCCTTCTCGTTGCCTTTGACCCCCGTGTGTCCCGGGACCCAGATGAGCTCGACGTCCTTTTCCCTTGCCAATTCGGCTAAAGCATCTCCACATTCCTGGACAAGAGCTGATCTTGTCCTGGCTGAGAAGATTGCCTTTAGTGCGGCTTGGCTGTTGGAGCAAATATAAATTTTTTGCTTTGGGGATATCCTAACCTCGTTCCTTGTTGCCACCGATAGGATGGCATAAATTTCTGCTTGGAATACCGTGGTAAATCTTCCTAAAGCATAGCTTTCTTGCACCCCCCGGCCTTCCATATAAATTCCTGCTCCAGAGGATTGCCTTTCCGCCACTCGAGAACCATCCGTGTAGCATATCAAGGCATTCGACTGGAGCTTAACCCTTTTTTGCTCCCACTGTTCCCTTGTTGGGATAGTGAGAGAGAATCCTTTTTCTATCCTTAGCCGGTCCTCTGCTTCGGTTACCCTGTAGGCTGATAGAGGTATTTCTCTAACAGTCATGTCGGCGATCCTAGCTAACTCCCTGGTCATTCCATAGCCCCGTATCCCGCATTCTGAGGTGGGTAGCCATGGCCTCTCTCTTTATCCAAGTGTCGAGGCCCGGGAGTCCCAATATTACCTCCAGTGCGACTGTTGGGGTTGTCCTCATTGCCCCTGTAATTCCGAGACAGGCTAGTCGTTGGACCTTTGCCAATCTTACGGAAATACTGGGGCGCCCTACACTAGGCCACCAGACCACTGAGCCGTACTGAACTCTTGGCCTTACTACCAATGTGTAGAGCCAGTGCATAATCTTGGGGTTTATTCCCCAGTTCTTGCCTATAACTCTGCGCAACTGCCATAAGGTCGTTGTCGACTTCTTCACCGTCCTGTCGACATGCGACCTCCAACTTAATTTGCTGTCGAGGATTAGCCCCAGGTACTTGACCTCTTGCACTAATGCAAGTGGTCTTCAGTACATAATGGGTATCCTCAGACCCTGAAGTTTTCGTCTTTTTGTGAAGAGAATGATCTCAGTCTTTAGTGGGTTTACCGACAGACCTTTCTCTTCACACCATCTTTCAATAATCCTGCAAGCTACCTGCATTCTATCGCAAACGACGTTTAGGAACCTGCCAGTAACAAGTACCAGTCCATCGTCTGCGTATGCTTGTGCATAGAAGCCCTCTTCCGTTAGGCATCCCAGTAGACCGTCCATTATAAGACACCACAAGTGAGGTGAGAGGCAACTGCCTCCTGGGCAACCTCCCGTCACCCTGGCTCTCACTGAACAGTCCCTTAGGTTTGCCGTCACGGTTCTTTGCTCCAGTGCTGTTCTCACCCAACTGACCAGAACGGGAGGGGTTTCCCTGGCCTGTAAGGCTTGACATATTGTAGCCGTTCTTGCCTTGTCAAATGCGCCTTCAATGTCAAAAAGTACTGCAAGGGCCACTTCCTTATAGTGTAGTGCCCTTTCGACCTTGTGCACGACAGCGTGGAGTGCAGTTTCGGTCGATCTTCCACGTCTGTATGCGTGCTGATTCCTGTGGAATGGGTGTGATCTTATTACCCTTTCCGTTAGATGCCTATCAATGATCCTTTCCAAGGTCTTTAAAAGAAAGGATGTAAGACTAATGGGCCTAAATGATTTGGCAGTTGTGTAGTCCTCCCTTCCCGTCTTGGGAATAAAGACCACTCTGGCTGCCTTCCACTGTTCTGGGACCCATCCCATTGCTACGCTGGCCCTATATATCCTTACTATATGTGGAAGAAGGATATCCAGGCCTTTCTGAAGCAATGCTGGGAAGATCCCATCTGGCCCCGGCGACTTAAAGGGATCAAACTCCTGTACTGCCCATGTGACTGCACCTTCCGTTATAATTCCCTCAGCGAACTGCCAGTTCTCTATAGGAACTGGTTCCTGTTCCGCTATGGGTGCTAATTGGATGGCGCCGTTTCCTGGAAAGTGAACTTCCAGAAGGTGTTGTAAAGACTCCTCTCTGAATGTTGTCCGCATCCCATCGACCTTTTTTAACGCTCCTACTGTTTGGCTAGTTTCGCGGCTTAAGATTTTCACCAGTCTAGCAGAGTCTGATACTGAGCTTAACTCTGCACAGTATTTCTGCCAGCTAGATCTTTTGCTGCGCCTTAACTCATTTTTAAACCTATTCCTGGCCATTTTGAAAGTGCCCCCCAAACCTGGTACATTCACGTACAAATTTAACATTTCTGTAATAAACTTGTTTGTCGCAAGCTGGCTTTGTATTGTAATTAAAACTCACACATTTGCCATCCGACGCTTCATCCAAGGTTGGTACATTCACGTACAAATTTAGCATTTTCGTAATAAATGTGTTTTGTCGCAAGCTGAAATTTCAATATAATGGAATGTAACTTATTGTCCGCCTTAGTTGTGCGTAATAGTTATTAGTTAAGGCGTCTTTCAGCTGGGCTTCATTTATTTTAGCATTTACCCCTTATAATTTGCTAGATTGTTGTACATGCCGACCACGTCGGCACAGCTGTAAAGTTTCGGCCATATGATGTGCCCTAATAGATATGTTAAGTATAAACGACATATGATTTTCCCTTGTTCTTGTGCATGTTTGTTTACAGGGTGACTTAGTCACTGTGTCAAGATCGATGTAAGGTGAGGCCCGAACATGGTGATTAAACGTTGCAGGTAGGTTGGTGTGCTTGTCGTTACGCTGCTGTCTCCAGAGATAGTAATTGAGAATCCTACCCCGTTTGACTTTCAAGATTCGGTTAAGTGTGGGTTTTCCCTATTGGATTTTGTGGAGCCTATTTATTTTGTAACATCCTATACATACCGACCCGCTTGCCCTCTAATGTCACGTTTTTAGGACCACGCCCATCTCCCTGAGCGTATTAGAACTGTGGCCTTTAGCCTGTTTTGTAGCGATTTTCAGGGTAAGTATAGATTTTTCTCGGACAGAAATAGTATTCGGCACTCGATCATCCGTGAGTGTCGTTAAAGCAGTTTGATACTGTAACAGTTTGATAAGGCTCGTTGGTGTCTTTTTCTCTTGCAATATATTACTACATCCTCCAACCTTACTCGATCGAATGCCTTCTCTAAGTCAACAAAACATAAGAAGGCAGGTAGGTTATATTCGAGCGCTTTCTCTGATATTTGTCTAATTATGTATATGGCATCCACAGTGGATCTGTTTTTGCGGAAACCTTGTTGTTCCTTTTTAATTTTTACGTATGGTTCCAGTTTTTCGCTGATTATTTTTGATAAAAGTTTTTGGGTGGTAATCAAGAGGGATATACGTACCTCTATAGTTATCGTGATTGTTTTTATCTCCCTTTTTATAAATTGATATCGTCAAACTACTCTTCCATTCTTCTGGCGCTTTTGTTTCCTTTATAATGGTGTTATACGGGGTGCTGACCTGCGCGACGCACCATAGGGATTTGCAAAGTAAATTTATTACATTTGCTACACACGGGAATTTTATTCGCACGTAAAAACAAAAATTATAAATACTTTACAGCAGGGTGGTACAGGAATCGTCGAGTCGTGTAGCAAACGTTTGCCAAGCTAGGTCCTGAGCAGGATGGGGTGGGTTGTCCGGAAGCGCCACTGGTTTGAGACGGTCCAAACCAGAAAACCTACAGGTGGCCGTGTAAATTCCTAAACCACTAACTGTTTCACAAAAAAAAAATAATAAAAGTCAGCAAAACACCAAGACTCGAAATAACCTAGTTATTTATTTCAGTTTGTACACCTTCGAAATTCTGTGTCATACTTGGAAAAAGGCAACACAATTCTGTGATAATAGTATGTAAATGGAATAGTTTGTAAATGTAATTTTAGTGGTATGTAATGTACAAGATTTTATATTAATAAAGTCTAAAATGTGACTACGATAATCGCAATTCGTTCGAGTACCCGTGTATCAACTACGATAGTGACTTAAATATAATTAAAAACAGCGATACCGGAATGCGGGAGAATAGTAAGTTCTAGATCGCTTGATTAATTAGGTAAATACTCTATCTAGTCGCGAACCTCTTCGAATTGGTACCATTTCGCCTAGGGGAGTGCTAATACACATAACATGGTGTATTTACGGTGCTCATATTATGTTAAATGTTAAATTGATGCTCCCGGAGACCCTCGCCAATAATGGTTTAAATTTTGAAACACTGACAAGTACTCTTGAATGCAACCAAAGCAGTACTACCAAACGCAAAGATATTAAATGCATAGAATGACATTATCCTATGACACAAAAGTAATTGCACGTGATGTACAACGAAGCTACACAATATTCCGCATGTAAAACGACATGAATTTCGCTAGCATATACCTAGGTAAGTACAATACATAAAGTAAAGATCATAGTGCCATAACGAACGATATTTTTAGTTCAATAAACACCAAAAGGTAGATATCACTAGGTGTTGCAGGTACCTGGATCGTGCACAGAAGGATCGCTACATCAACAGCTATGGGGGATAGCTATTAAGATGTCCACCAGCTTGAATAACCTCCAAAGAGTCAGGGCTTCATCTAACTTTGCAGGTGAGAAACGCAGTCGAGTGCAGTCACCATGGGGAGAAGCCTTGCATGCGAACTATCACATGTGCTGAGGGGCTCGGATTGGAACGGAATTGTTGCTCCAGGTGCCTTAGTCAAGCAACACCAATGCCACAGGCATAATGGATCCCGAAAAATCGGAGAACGATACAGCAAACTAGGACGAGGAGGCCAAACTAGTACGAGGAGGCCTAAATACGAGACGTTATCGAAAAATGTTCTACGGCAACCATAAATCAACATACCAGAGTTGTAATGCGGCCTCGAGTAAGTAAATTGCAGAAATATATATTTATCCCAATACAATCGGATTCATTTTAGCAATATAACACCCATTTCCTATTTCTGGATGGCAGATTCCTCAAAGAAACATGGAAACTATATAATCCACTTAAGTGAAAATTTCCAAAGATCACATGCAGCTCCAAAAAGGAAAACTTAAAAATGGTCGCCGGAAATCGTACTATCAAAACAATTTTCAAAATTGTTACTCAAAATTCCCTAGACAAGGATTTTTCAAAAGTCCCAAAAATTGCAAAAATGAGTATGCAACCAAAGCTACACCTAACGTATGCAGGTGAATCTAACTATATGAATGCATTTAAGATAAGAAATTATCCAAACAATCCTTAACTGTATCTAAATGTAAAATTACACGTAACAGACTCTCCCCTCACTTAAAAATAGGTAAATTCCCTGAATTTACCGACGTAGAACCTATGCCTGCACCATAATGAAGCTTCGAAATTTTACAGGTATTACGATGAGATCCAACAAACCTCAAACACAAAAGAAAGATCACCACGTACACTACGGCAGTACCAAATAATTTAGAAAAGGATAAGCAGCCCAACCAACCATCCAAGACTTTACAACAAAAGGGGGAAAGAACGAGATGATAGAGTTCCCCAACAGAGAGTCCTCCCTTCAAGCCCAACCATCCACCCAAGGGTTCAACAAAAAACCCTTGGTCCCTAAAGCCTAACCTAACATTCAAAATCCTAATGCCAAACTCGAATGCAAAGTCCAATGCTAAGTTTGTCTTCGTTACGACAATCCAACAGAATCTAGTTTTCTTCATCTGGCGGGTGTTGCTTTATGTCTTTGACATGCCATGTGCCGCGAAATGTCCCATCTTCATCTTGAAGCTCGTACGTAACAGGTGATAATTTCCTTCGTACAATCAAAGGCCCAATAAATTTTGGAGCGAGCTTTGCGGTGAAGTGTTTGGTGGCGTCGGACAACACAAAATTGCGTCGGTAAACTCTGTCGCCCACATTATATGTCACTTCTCTGCGTCGTAGGTCATATCGTTGTTTAGATCTGGCATGAGCATTCAAAAGTCTCTTATGTATATCTTGATGTAGCTTGTCTAACTCTTTAAGTTTATCAGATGTCTCACATTTATCTGTTTCAGCCTTTACACCTGATTTAAAATAATCACCCCTAGGAACATGTTCACGTGCAAAGTTGGCAAAGAATGGAGTCACTTTAGTTACTTCATGAACCGAGCTCCTGATAGCGCAGCCCACTTTAGGCAAAAGTTGTTCCCATTTCTTGTGGTTATCTGCAACATATGAAGCCAACATAGTTTTGATGACACGATTAACTCTTTCTACGAAGTTAGCTTGAGGATGATACGCAGGAGTGAAAATAATTTTCACATGGTAGCTGTCACATAACTGCATAAATTCTCGTGAACGGAACTGCACACCATTATCGCATACTAAGTACTGAGGACATCCAAAGAATAGAAAAACATTTTCCTCAACTAATCTGGTTACAGCGGCAGCTGTAGCTTGACGGAGTGGAAACAGTAGCACAAACTTGGTAAGTTGGTCTGAAATAACCAAAATGTAACTGTAGCCTCTGGATGATCTAGGTAAAGGACCACAGATATCTACTGCAATCATCTGCCAAGGTTTTGTGACATTCGGGCGCTGTCCCATAAGACCAGCTGGACGATTCTGTTCAGGTTTCATGGCAGCGCAGATCTTACACCTTCGAATGTAGTTGACTACATCGGATCGCATTTTCGGCCAGTAGAAGCGATTCTTCAGGCGTTCGTAGGTTTTGAAGATGCCTGCATGGCATGCTGTTAATGCGTCATGATGTTCGTGGATGAGCTCTTGACGTTTTTCTTTTGGTACCACTTCTTTCCATGTTTCGTTATCGTCTCTCAGCTGCGGGTAGGTACATTTGATGTATTTATAGATTTTTTCATTCTCAATTCGCCACTGTGGAAATTGTAAAGGATTTGATATAATTTTTGTTCTCAGATTCCGATACCAATGATCTCGAATGGGTGCTGGTTCTTCGATGGTTAACACCACATAATCCGATCTGGAAACAGGCTTTGACGACAAATATTGCTTGAAATTATTGACCGGCTTCTTCCTTGTTTTAGAGCACCGGGTCCGGTCGCCTACCGTGCTCCTCGCTCGTTTCCCGAGCATCTCTTACAAGTGCGGCTGGTTACTCCTACTTGCCCGCATCCATAACAGTACATCCGTTTAGGAGCAGTACACTGCATGGCTCGATGTCCTGACTTGGAACAATTCCAACAAGTAAGTGATGCAATAGCAGTTGGGGCTTCTGTAGTTTTATTACTAGTCTTCTCTCTGGCTAGGTGGTTCTGGGAAGTGTTTGTTGGAAGCTCCATTTCGCTGAAGTCAATCAGAGGCTTTTCTTCGACTGCACAAATCGGTGGCTTTCCAGCACGCTTGCAGTAAGCTAACTCTGGTTCAAGTAAGTATGAGTTAGGCGTAGGAGGTGCTTTAAAATTATTCGAAGCTATTTTGGCATCTTCTAAAGCCATACAAGTTTGAGTAAGTTCAGTGATAGTATAAACCGGGTGTAATGCTAATTGCATAGCATAGTACGGCTGTAAGTTCTTCTTAATTATTGCCAATCTTGTAGTTTCAGATGGAAGTTGAGGCAGCCTGCTGAATAAGTTGTCCATGGTTGCTATATAAACAACCACTTTTTCTGATGGGTGTTGTGTGCGGCTTCGAATTTCGTCCCAAAGGCGGATCTCGTAATCGTGAGGGAGAAAGTTTGCTTTCAACTTGCTAATCAAGTCATCCCAATCGATGATAGTACGCTTCACTGCTCGGTACCATATCAGTGCGTCTCCAGTGAAAATTTCTACTGCTGACTGAAGCAATTGAGCTTTTGGAATTCCACGTGCTTCTCTTAGCTCTTCTACACGCACTAAGAAGCTTGTTAAACTGGACGATTCACCATCATAATGAATGTTCCACTTGCTGATGGGAATAAAGTTGCTGTACACAGGTCGAGAACACTCTGAATGTCTCCGACTTTCAGTGGTAGGTATATGTAAATTTCCAGCTTGTCTATCTAAGCTTGTTGTAGGTCTCACAATCTCGCTCAGTTCCATGGACTTCAGTTTTAGCTGTAAGTTGCTGTCGTGATGGGAAACTTCAGCATTACTCTGACGTTGACTCATGGAAGCTCACTCGACGTTTCGATGGTTCAAATTGTGTTGGGAATATCAACATCTCATGATCAATGAGTTGCCCGATGGCAGTTGCATTTTCTTCTGCACCTGTAGTTGCCAAGGATGTGGTAACTGGAAGTAGTAAATTAGGCTCATCTAGAATAGATTGTTGTTGAGACTGAACTGTTGCTTGCTCATGTATAGTTTGTTCGTGGTAACCTGAATAAGCTTGATCAATAGCTATAGATAACTGACCTATTTCGGTAAACAGTGTTTGCTGATGCTGTTGTTGCATGTTGTTTTCGACATTAAGTCGACGTAAGCGACCTAAAACATGGTACATTCTTGCCCTAATGCGTTGTACTTCATTATCTTTGTTATGGACATTAAAATGTTCTAATGCCTCTTGCAGTTCGTGAAGTTTTGTAGCGCAAATCTTCAGTTCTTCATCAGGCTCGAAATAAATTCCTGTTGTCACGTCTAGCGTTCCTAACTGCTGTCTATGCATAGCGTCTCGCAAAATTGATCTCTTCTCGGTTACGTTCGAACCCACTGGACATCCACGAATTAGCAATTCATACGTTAGCTCGTCCGCCAATAATCTTCCAACATCCATTGTAATTGTCGTAACTAAACAATCCTATACCTATACTAAAAATACTAAACCTTACTAATAAGAGCACAAAAGAAAAACAAAAATAGCCCTTCAGTACTAATAATACTAATACCTACTAATATGTCCAAAAATGTACCTAATCTAAACACACATTCCTAAATTCTAACAAAATTCCTCAAGATATGCAACAAAATGGCTATAATCCGATAATTACCGATACGACAAGGAACCAATCGATACTAATCAAATACTCTATACTGCACTAAATGCCAAACTACTTAACCAAAGGCCCCACGTTGGGCGCCAAATTTATTACATTTGCTACACACGGGAATTTTATTCGCACGTAAAAACAAAAATTATAAATACTTTACAGCAGGGTGGTACAGGAATCGTCGAGTCGTGTAGCAAACGTTTGCCAAGCTAGGTCCTGAGCAGGATGGGGTGGGTTGTCCGGAAGCGCCACTGGTTTGAGACGGTCCAAACCAGAAAACCTACAGGTGGCCGTGTAAATTCCTAAACCACTAACTGTTTCACAAAAAAAAAATAATAAAAGTCAGCAAAACACCAAGACTCGAAATAACCTAGTTATTTATTTCAGTTTGTACACCTTCGAAATTCTGTGTCATACTTGGAAAAAGGCAACACAATTCTGTGATAATAGTATGTAAATGGAATAGTTTGTAAATGTAATTTTAGTGGTATGTAATGTACAAGATTTTATATTAATAAAGTCTAAAATGTGACTACGATAATCGCAATTCGTTCGAGTACCCGTGTATCAACTACGATAGTGACTTAAATATAATTAAAAACAGCGATACCGGAATGCGGGAGAATAGTAAGTTCTAGATCGCTTGATTAATTAGGTAAATACTCTATCTAGTCGCGAACCTCTTCGAATTGGTACCATTTCGCCTAGGGGAGTGCTAATACACATAACATGGTGTATTTACGGTGCTCATATTATGTTAAATGTTAAATTGATGCTCCCGGAGACCCTCGCCAATAATGGTTTAAATTTTGAAACACTGACAAGTACTCTTGAATGCAACCAAAGCAGTACTACCAAACGCAAAGATATTAAATGCATAGAATGACATTATCCTATGACACAAAAGTAATTGCACGTGATGTACAACGAAGCTACACAATATTCCGCATGTAAAACGACATGAATTTCGCTAGCATATACCTAGGTAAGTACAATACATAAAGTAAAGATCATAGTGCCATAACGAACGATATTTTTAGTTCAATAAACACCAAAAGGTAGATATCACTAGGTGTTGCAGGTACCTGGATCGTGCACAGAAGGATCGCTACATCAACAGCTATGGGGGATAGCTATTAAGATGTCCACCAGCTTGAATAACCTCCAAAGAGTCAGGGCTTCATCTAACTTTGCAGGTGAGAAACGCAGTCGAGTGCAGTCACCATGGGGAGAAGCCTTGCATGCGAACTATCACATGTGCTGAGGGGCTCGGATTGGAACGGAATTGTTGCTCCAGGTGCCTTAGTCAAGCAACACCAATGCCACAGGCATAATGGATCCCGAAAAATCGGAGAACGATACAGCAAACTAGGACGAGGAGGCCAAACTATTACGAGGAGGCCTAAATACGAGACGTTATCGAAAAATGTTCTACGGCAACCATAAATCAACATACCAGAGTTGTAATGCGGCCTCGAGTAAGTAAATTGCAGAAATATATATTTATCCCAATACAATCGGATTCATTTTAGCAATATAACACCCATTTCCTATTTCTGGATGGCAGATTCCTCAAAGAAACATGGAAACTATATAATCCACTTAAGTGAAAATTTCCAAAGATCACATGCAGCTCCAAAAAGGAAAACTTAAAAATGGTCGCCGGAAATCGTACTATCAAAACAATTTTCAAAATTGTTACTCAAAATTCCCTAGACAAGGATTTTTCAAAAGTCCCAAAAATTGCAAAAATGAGTATGCAACCAAAGCTACACCTAACGTATGCAGGTGAATCTAACTATATGAATGCATTTAAGATAAGAAATTATCCAAACAATCCTTAACTGTATCTAAATGTAAAATTACACGTAACAAATTCTTTATTTTCAATTATTTGCTCACCTAATTATTTTAGAGCTAAATTGTAAATATATTTTTTGTAGAGAAAAAGTACTGAATCCATTCATACTGTTGCTAACAATTTTTCGTGTTCCGGAACCGAAAGAATTCAAAAAATCAAACTAACATTTTCACAAAAATCGGTGATGCCATGGAATTATTAAAACAAGCCAATGCCAACGCAAGTGCGTGCGGTGGGATCATGCAGTGACTGCCATCAAAAGATTGAACGTATTGTCGTGTCATGATCAAAGAACGTGTTATTAATCCTTAGTGCGTTCTGGGATATTAATCCGCAATTCATCACATCGTCATTTTATATTGTGTTTTGTAAAAATTAGGCAAACATTAACAATACATACAACCATAACATATATGACACAAAAGGCAATACACATTTTGTGATAAATTAGGTGTTAGAAAGGTTCATTTCTAATCATAATACGTATACGTAATATTTAATACGTAATACACGTCCGTGATATCACACTGGTAACGGTAGGTATTTAAACCACACACAAGTTATGATTCTGCTTGAGCTTACATGAAAGTACTGCTATGTTGAAACAGTATAGGATTCTGGTGAAACAAATTCATATGCACTCAGACTGCCTTCAAATCGTATTTGTGTATATATTTCTATGTGTATACAGGGTGCCCAACTTAAATGTACGCAGCTTTAAGCAGGTGAGTATCTAACACACATTACATTTCAATGGCTATTGTAATGTGTGTTGCATACTCACCTGCTTAAATCTGCGTACATTTAAGCTGGGCACCCTGTATAATGTTATTTACTTCATTCGAGGTAGTATAGAAATCTAAACCAGACTGGCAGACTATAGTATAAGAAGTATTGGGAAGTCCACGTAGAAGGTCTGAGTTCTTCAGAACGGATCCAAGATATACAGAGAAGCTACCCTTTTCTGCATAAGTCACTCTTATAATCCCTCGAAGCATAATTTCTCATGTTAGTGTACAAATGTACAGGACAGAATAAGAACAGTGTTAGGCAATAAAAAAAATAGGAATACCAGTGGTTGGAAGTCTGCAATAAAAAAGCCGAATATATAAAAAAGTGATCCGTTGGAGACTACATAGGGTTCCCGAATTTCGTAGGGACAACATGGGTAACTTTTGTATTTGAAGAGATAGAGAGATGATTAAATTAGCAAAAAGGTGCAGGTATGAGAGCTCATTAAGAATTCATCTTCAAATTTTACATGTCATGGCCCACTTGTCTAAAATTTAAAAAAAAAACAAAATCTCCTAATTTCATTTATATGCCGTAACTATTTGGTTGCTTAAGATATTGAGATGCGATTTAAACTAATTTTATTTGTGCAAATTCTTAGTAATCTAACCTAACCTCAAAATTTTAAATTTGTACCGTGCAATTTTTTTGACCCTTTTAATAGGGGATTTTTTTCTGAATGCAATGATGTATTACATGATATGGAAACTTCTTCAAAATTTTGAAAAATTGAGCTTATTCTTTTTACAAGCAGAAATCATTAGTGCCACGATCACAATAATTTTGTTTTTTATTAATTACGTTATCTGTGAAATTATGTTTCGAAACAAAAAGCACGCTTATCATCATACGTGCCTTCCAGTAGTATCAGTGTGTTCCGTATGTTTGACGTGTAAGTTCTACGTTCTTGTAGCACTTGATATACGCACAAAATACATCATATTTTCAAAATTTTCCATTATAAGTTGAAGTAATAACACTCACACTACTGACGGGCACGTATGATGATAAGCCTGTTTGTTGTTTCGAAACATAATTTCACAGATAACTTGATAAACAAAAAATAAAGTTATTGTGATCATAGCACTAGTGACTTCTGCCTGTAAAGAGAATAAGCTCAGTTTTTAAAAATTTTGAAAAAGTTTTTATATCACGTAATACATCATTGCATTCAGAAAAAAATCCTCTGCACGGTTAGGTTAGATTACTAAAAATTTACACAAATAAAATTGGTTTTATTAAATGCCAATAAAAGTATCTAAATTACCATGCAAATTAGTTTAAATCGCATCTCAATATCTTAAGTAACAAAAAAGTTACTGCGTATAAAGAAATGAGGAGATTTTGTTTTTTTTAAATTTTAGAAAAGTGGGCCATGACAAGTAAAATTTGAAGATGGATTCTTAATAAGCTCTCAAACCTGCCCCTTTTTGCTAATTTAACCATCTATCTATCTCTTCAAATACAAAAGTTACCCATGTTGTCCTTACGAAATCCGGGCACCCTGTATAGTACTACCAAAAAGCATATAACGTGAAGAGGTTCAACCCTATGGGAATATTTGTAAGTGTGTAATATGGGTTGCATAAGTAAATATTTCGTACAATTTGCTAAGAAAGTGCCAAGAATTCGTTGAGATAAGAAACCCTTCTACCTCTCCTTGCTTATTTAATCTTTCCTGTTTTAACTGCTTTTAGGGAAAATATTTAACAGTGTTGCAACATAGTGGCTTGTTCCTATTCGGCAATGACTTTTGAATCACAAGCTTCATTTACAGAATTACTTAAATCATGATTTCAAATATGACATAAAGGATATTGGTCAATTACAACATAGTTTAGATGTTATTTTATGGATATTTTGGCAAAAAAATCTTAAAATACAGAAAATATTTTTTTGATAAAATTACTTATATTGAATATTAACAAAAACGTAAAACAAAGTTTGTTAAATAAATATAAATTTAAAACAATATAAACGATATTTAAAATTTTTTTTGTTTTCATATAACAGTTGTTTTACATCTTTGCCATACCACAAAAATCAGTATCTAAACCAAGGAAAAACAAATATAACAATAAGCATACAGGGTGGTGAAAAAGTAGGGCATTATCCGTGCGCTAAGTTGTAGGCCTTCAGCTAATAACAAATTCGAATATCAAATTAAATTCTTCAGTTCAAATACAAAGTTGTCCTTCAAATTTAGCAGCTAAGGTTACATTTTTTATATTCGAGGAAGTAAAATATTTCAGATTTTGTGTTTTTAGTTTTTCCAGATTAATTTTTAAACTGGCGATTGTTGGTATCACGAATCCATTATATACAGGGTGTTTCGGAATAGCATGGCACTATTTTATGGATGTGTTCTCCAGCACGATATAAACAAAAATGTTCATACAAACATGGGACCTAAACGGCTTCGTGTTAATTATTTCGTCTGAAGAAGTTAGTTAATTATACCAACGAAACGTCACATCACATGATTTGCTGAATTCAGTATCTGAAGAGAAATTTTAGCTGTTTTATTTAAACTTCCTAACCCATTGTAAACATTTTTTATTTATGTTTCGTGTTATTTTATTACTACCACTTGTATGTAGCAATGGCTCGTATAACTGCTCAGCAAAGTCATACTCCTTCGAAAATTTTCAACATCCCTGGCTGTTCTACATGAATCGTAGGCAGATAAAAGCCTACCAAACTGCAAACGAATGAGACAATGAGCAGCACCGTATAAAAAGGGGTTCGACCAGTACCACTTGATTGACAGCAGCGTTAGCATTTGCTCTTGTTTCTCTGTAATATGTTTGAATATAGTCACCTTGTTAAATTAATTTGCTATTTTATATGTTTAATTAATTTAATAACCCTTATTTGAATAAAAGTAGTAAGTACTGGGGTTTCTTAGTCAATGTGTGACCATGCCCTTAAACATAATGGCATAGTTTGTATGGATTACTACAAAGGTATCTCAAATGAAAGGTCTATACTAAATGACTTTATTGCTGTAATTTAAAACAAGAACTATTCAGATCATTCTACTTTTAAAATATGTGTCAGTACAACTACATATGAGTTTATTTCGTTGGCTGCTGTCGTTATATCAAAACTAGTAATAATCCTTATAAAATTCAATTTTGCTAGGTGATGTGCAAATAGTAAGGAATGTAATTAAAAAGTACCATTAACGTAATTCAGAGAGTCGTATTAATTATAAAAGTCGTTTTCAGCCGTAGATTACTTTGGAGGGTCGAATGCAAATATGATGAACCCAATTGGAGTTATCGATTTACAATCGTATTATCTTATTTGCATATAAAGTAATATCGAGGTATGAAAGAGGAGATAAACTAAACTACAAAAGTTTTAACTGCTAATGGGATCAGAAGCGAGTGCTATAAACTGCCATGGAAAAATATACCTCCAAAGTTGGAGATGAACATGACTAATTCTGTTCTCTCGAGGTCTTCAGATATATAACAATTCAATGTACTAGGCATTTTTAAAAGTAATTAAAGAAGCTGTGCGTATAATGATATTGCACCACATATAATTTTATACGATCTTAGATCTGATGGTGTGTTTATAATCAACATTTCAGAATAAAAAGGGTTAAATATTCATATCTTCAACCGACACTTGTTTAGTCGAGAGACAAATACTCTGAATATACTTATCTTTGCCAAAATATTAAATTTGGATTGAAAAATATCTTTTTTCTATAACCATTTAAAAATGAACAGCTTTCGTCACGTTTTACCCCAATCGAAAACGCCAGTTCCGGGACCAGTGATAGAATATCCCTTAACGTTAACTTTCGTCTCTAGTGACTAAAGTAAGTGGTTGCAATTTCAGATATTAAATGCATTCTTCCATATCCAATTGTAATTTAATTTTACAAAGCATAATGGAAAAACATGATTTACGTGGCACAAAAACGTGTAAATTTACTTTGTATAACGTAATAAATGCAAAATACAGCTATAAAAATTATCACGAAATTGGCAGGACGTCTCATCAAGTAGCCTTGCTATCGGACGGTAGTGTGTTAGTTGCTATGCGACGCTTTCAAATGGCCATATTAGAGTTGTCAATTGCGCGATACAAACAATAATAAACGTAAATTCGCAAAAGTGTACTGAAGTTTATTATAATGAGTTTTAGTTCTGAAAATGAGTTTAATTTCGCGAATACTCCTCCAGAAATTACCAGTGTAGCTAAGAAGACTATCGACGGATTATTACCGACGAAATCCAAGGACCGGTATAAACAAATTTATGCAAAATTCATGGATTGGAGAGCTCAAATCAAGTAAACTGTTACTCAGAAAATGTGTTACTTGCCTATTTTGGAAATTTGGCGAATAGTTTTAGGCCATCCACTTTATGTATATCCCTAAATCCTCGATTTCGTCAAGATCACTTTAAAGATAATTGAACTTTCTCAAACTTTTTATACATCTATATAGTGAACCATGGTTATAGAAAAAGTATAGTGTTTTACTCGTCGAAAAGCATTTTCTGCAACTTGAGCACATTATCAAACTCGGCTACGCCTCGTTTCATAAACTGTTCTCTCGTTTGCAGAAAATGCTACTTTCGTCACTCGTTAAACAATATACTATTATTTTAACTATTAGTTTACTAATTTGTACGGATGCTGCGTTTAGTACCATCACGACCTATATTTATTCTAAATGATATTGATTTAGTTGCTATTCTGTGGCTTCTCTTCTAGTAACTATTTATAAATATAAGCTTAGAAGTTTCGATTAAATTCTGGTGGCGATTGCAGTTGATGCTCAATCAAGTTTTCCTTTAAGCAATTATTTCTTTGCAGATAAAGAGTGAATTCTCCCAAAACAGATAATTTTGAAATAATCCAGGTTTTTCTGTTTTCCCATGCAGATGTCGAATTGAATAAATGTATTAAACACAGTAATATTATTTAAACAGCAATATATTTTATTCGCAATCACATTGTAATGTGTCAATTTCATGACATGTCAACAGCTGGGAACTAGATGATTACTGAAACTAGCCGGGAAATTATTACATACTCCGAAAAATATTACATACTTTGGCTTTAGAGATTTTCCTCGACGACGGCCGATTTACATTTCCCGTGGGCTAGTTTTCCCTTAGCCTAGGTAACAGCGTCTCATATTTTCCGATTTTTTATTTTTTATTCATTTTATTTTGGTACTCAGCCAACAGCCGTTAGGCCAATTGTAGGCGTCGCTGTTCATTTTATGGAGACTTCCAACCCCATTAGCGACTGTCATGATGTTATTATGACAACCGGGACCAACTATTACCGTGACAGCCGTATCACGAGGCGCCGAGAGATGCAGCCATGGAACTCCCATCCCAGTTCTGACCAGAAAGAGCGTTGCTTACCTCTGCTGATCGAACGTGGACGCTTGTTTAAGCTACACCACCCGGGACCTATCTATAACCGAATATGGTGTGTTTACGCAAGTGTTCGCCTACCTAACGTAAATTTTGAGCTTTTTCCCACATGGAATAACTAAATAACTTTTTTAATACGTCGGCTGGATTGTAACCGGCCTAATGAGATTGATTAATCATAGCATGTTTTACCGTGACATTAACGTTAGAGCATCTTTTCTCCCTTGTAACATTAGCTTGACAGCGCGCTAGCGTCATCTGTTCGCTGATGATTTTATCTGCATTATTGTATGCTCAATATGACGTATCAATTGTACCACAGTGTATACCTTTGTTCTGTACAACAATATGCAGATGCGTTTGTAAGCGAGATACATGTCAAGCAGGTGCACGTAAGATGAGTTCATGCAATAAGTAAAACTTCAACTTCTTTACGACAGCTTGGACGTCTCCTTCTGAGTTGTAAACGGCACTCCATATTTAGGCTAGACGAATCAACACCTTCTGCTTCTTTAGTGAATTGAGTTTTAGGCATAAACATTTTGCTTTCAGAGGAAAACTCCGCCCATGGCCCATTC
Organism: Agriotes lineatus; assembly: GCA_940337035.1. Lineage (NCBI taxonomy): Eukaryota > Metazoa > Arthropoda > Insecta > Coleoptera > Elateridae > Agriotes > Agriotes lineatus. The sequence goes on from CALNHX010011814.1 coordinate 18,095, forward strand.
AAGCCACTCGTGCGCACTTTTTATTTTGGTACATGTCGGAAATATATTTTATGGCTTAAGAACTTTTAGCTTTATTCAAAGATTTAGTGTAAATTAATTAATAAATTGAAACCGCTGAAGGCACTAATAAGCGAAAATACAAGAAAACTAATAATAGTCTTGCAGTTCACTTCAATTTAAGCAGAATAGTGAGCTGTGAATATCCAAAATAGTCCGTAATCAATATTGTTTAACGGGTCAGCTGAGCTACTCCGGAGGAGGTGTGGGTTAACACTAAACTTTCAAAACCAAATAAGAGTGCCACCAACTTAATAGTTCAACAACTTTCGAATCTAAGTTGGAAGATCTGGTAATCGCAACTTACATCAAGGAAAGATCTTTTAAAAAAAAATTTAACAGACGCAGGCTCTTTGATAAGCTGTTATAAAACGATATAAATACTGCGTAATTAACGTTACATTTATTTCCAGTACATATTACTTATACCGGAATAAAATATTGTATCTATGATATCAAAAGACAAGGTACGTAAGTAATTGAGACGAACCCAATACCAAACCCAAGATTTGTACACGTAGCGTTCACAGTGTAACGTATGTATAAAAATTTTAAACCTAAGCTTAACGCACAAATAAAAAAGCTCATGGTACATAGGAAATACATACTTAAATCAATAATACATATAACTACACTATTAAGTGATAACTCTGGCATGAGTCAGCCGGAAAATTTAAATGTCGTGAGTTTATCATTTATTCACGCCAATATACTTTGAATTTCAGAAAAAAAATGGTTCATGTAAAGCATGGTCGTAGCTTATCAGTTGAATCCAACTTCAATCATGGAAGCTACGTGGTTTCAATCTGGCATTGGTTCGGAATAGGATGGTACCGACATAGGCAAAAAGAATGAATTACGAAAACTAAGTCAAAAAGGGGCCAAAATCTATAAACTAGTAACCCAAATCCATATTCTAACAATCCAAAACCAGAAAATTAATTTAATCCAAAAACTACCAACCCTCAGGTGTAAATCGGCTTAGCGATTCATCTCCAGTTTCAAGTAAAATAATGAGTAGGTACTAACTATATCAAACCCATTAGGACAGTGTTGTCCCCTCATATATCCACCGGATGATGTTTTTTCTTCATTCCATTTAACTAATGAACAGTAGGATAAGGAAAATAACGAAGGTACAGCAACCACTCAATTACTTATCCTTCATAAAGGGCAACCGCGAGCTCTCAAAAAAGGGAACGGGCAATTTGGAAGTGGTGGCCCACAAGTGGGACGAAATAACCCTAAAAAACCTGACCCCAGAGGGAAGTCACTAAACAAGCGTGATAGGACTTACGGCGGCAAACAGAATAGCTTCGCGGGAAGTAGTTGATACGTAAAACCCTAAAGAAAGCGCCTGAAAAACTAAGACAGTACGAGAGTAGTTCAGATACGCCAATTAATGTAATAGCGGGAATAACTTTTGCAAATAAAGTCACACCTGTGGGACAAGAGACACTGCCCAATAAGGAAAACTCATTTCGATATGAGATTTAAGCTAAAACTCTTCAAAACACTTGATTTAAAACCGGTATATAATGTAAATTGCCAACGATTACTACTCAAAATAACGGGAATTATAAATCAGGAACCATTACATTACTTGGAGAGGGAGAATGCAAGAACCCAAGTCAAACATAACTATGGCTTAGGAGTAACAGATAAAACGGTATCTTTTTAACAAACCTTAAGGTGAGGTAAATCACTAGGGCTAACGTTAGAAAATAAAGAAAAAGTAGATGTTTATATCAATATGAACGTAACATGATGTGCATTTTTTGCATGTTGCATAACATGTTCATTTTTGTTTTATTCATACCAAACTTTGAATTACAAAATGTATGTACTTAAGTTTCATAAAAAATACTGCATTTTTTCCTGTCACACAACTTTATAGACTTAGTGTTGTGGCCTACAAATTTATAGTTATTCCTGTAAGACCAAATAAATAACGAGTGTAGCACCCTCCCATCACCATAATATGAAAATTATTAAATGCGTAGACCTTCCGCAATTATAGTTACCAGTTTGCAAGTTAGTGTAATTCCCTGTTGATTTATTAATTTATTAGATTAACCGCGCAGTGAATGCATTTTCATAGAAAATTACATTCGCCTTATTAGATCCGACGTCTTATTATCGGTGGCAATGTGTGATACACATTGTTGTGAATTGTCATAGCGAAGTCAATTATGCAATTCCAAGAACTTTTTGCTCGCAAGAGAAGCACACAAAGGAAAGGGAAAGGAAATTATTATTGAGAATAGACGGTGATGCTGAGAGCTAGGATAATAGAGATAATGCAAAGACTGTACATAACAGTTAGTGCAGACAGCGCTTAATGCATGAATGGTTCTCATTACGAAATCTGGCGGTTTAATATCAAAACACCCTTGACTTGGAAACACCAGACGGTACCTTGGTGCTATTCAGTTATAACTTATGCTTGTTAATAAGACCTTAGACCACGGTTTGCGTGAAATATTAAAATTACAGCGCTAAATAATGTAAAACAATTCTCCAAACTGTAAACTACCACCATGTTACTATTTTATGATGCCTTCTAACGAGGGTGCTTAGAAATAGCCGTAATAAATTGAATAAAGTTATATCTAAGTGTAATTTCTGAAACGTCTAAATCGTCTACCGGAAGTAACATAAACTTGCCGAACGCATCCATTTAGTACCTATCAGTTTTTCTTAATTGCAGAATCGTACCATTATATGATTATAAATCTTGAGATCCCCGTTAAAGCAATAAAGTTATTTAGGATTGTCCATAGCTAAAATAATTGATGAAACCTACCTATTAGCATTTTACAAACTTAAATTGCATTACAAATATAATACTGCCATGTGTATCCATCCTACTCGCTCTTATTTGAAACTGAGCTAGCAATTAATGAAAATATAAATATTTTATGCGGCTGCAACTCAACATGTGACAAGCAGTACATTAGGCTCGACCGCATGCCTCTGCATTTACCAGTACCTTGTGCAGTACAATATAAATGAAAGTAAGAAGCGTAAAAATATTGTAATCTATGCAAAGTACTTAAGGAGATTCCAACTTCCGAAAAATCTACAGCTACAGCAGTAATTTCCTGTAAGATAAGTTATATTGATAGCGATATCTTCCATCCAAAAGTGAGCGCGTTTTAACTTCTTTCATATCTCACAGTCAGAGCATTCGCTAATATCTTTCCTTTCACATAAAGTTTATGAACAAACGTGGTAGTAGTCTTTGGAATTAAGTTATTTAGAACTGTTGCTTGTTCTTATATTTATGGACAATCGAACATACTTGCCTACTAAAAGCTAAGAACAAATAATGTAGTTATTTTTTTCTAAAAATTCAGGCGCTATCAAATAAGAATTAACAGCAAAATGGGTAATACATGCTAAAAGAAACTATTTGATATGCGTTTAGGTAATTCCGTAATATTGTACATTTCGATCGCTTGAAGTAGGGATCCTAAATCAAAATCATAAGTTCGATTAACCGACCGATTTCTACAAAATTATCCGCATAACTGTTCGTAGCTGACTAAGCAAATAATTTTATCGGAGTTTGGATAATCGACTAACTTGATCCGATCTTGCACTATTGGATCGTTTGTTTAGTCATTGTTATTTTGTTGCCATAGTTATTAATGTCCAATAGTTTTCAACAAAGGTGATTTTATATACATTTTAAATACGCTTATTTCGTGATCGCCTTTATGTGAATATAATTTTGCCTGGCATCCGCTATCTATGGCCAAATAGTTCCATAGTTGTGTAGTTGCGGAAATAATTGGCTATTACTTAATTTATGTTCTTAATGAGTAACTTTTGTAAAGAGATAATATTTTTGTTTTTATTTACGAAATTTACTTATATATCTAATTTACTATTTGGTCTACCGCTCTGAGCATGCACTTTTTTTTATTGTGTAAATTATGGAGGCGAACACAAATTAACACTACTGCAAAATATTTTTTTCTGAATTGAAATTCATCTCTTAAGTTTTAAAGTGTCTAACATTAACGTGGTTTCACTCAAATACACAACTTAGTAGTTAACAAACACCAGAAATTGACAGCAAACAACACACAAGTAAAATTTAAAAGCATTACCGGAATCCTACCTTAGTTATTCTGCCGTTAACTCAGAATTAACCACTATCCACTTATGCTCATCAAATGCAATATGGCTGCAGACACGTCATACAAAAAAATCTCTTGCTCGCACAATCGGAAATACAAACCATCGCCAGCCAACTGTTCACTAGGCCTTTACTCTTCTGCATTGTATGCCAGGTTCATATAATCGTAGGTCTAACAGCTGTCGCGTTGCTACATTTCTTTTTGCGGATAATCGCAACTCTGTCAGTTGCATCGTTGCTCACAGATTGCCCCAGCTTGTTGCGGTTATGAGATTTAAACCTTGACTAACGACTTCCAAATAAAATAAACACAGGTAAGCCTCAAAACCATTTAACTATATTCAGAACTCAGCGATAATCCCAACTTGCATTTATTTTACTTAGTCTACGTTATCTTCATTGTCAACAAGTATATTTATTGTCTACTTTTGTAAGAAAAGATGGTAGACTTGGAATCCAAGTTACAAGGAAATCACCGTTCCTATGCTAGTGTAGTGTCAGAAAGAGTTTCTCAGCAAACTAAAAAAGTTACCGCTATTATTGTTAAACCCAGAGAAAAGTATGATAAAGGCTCAATTTTGCCAAGTATTAAATCTAAGAAAAATTAAGGTGATAAGAACATTGCAGTAAATTCCATTCGGGAAAAAGAGGATGGAACTCTATTTATTAAATGTGTTAGTTTAACAAGAGCTTAGGTCTCTTTTGAAAAATTGTAATATAGACTCTAGTAGTTGAGACACCCAAGAATCAAAATTGTAAAGGTTGAGGATACTTTCAACAAGGATGGTGCCGAGTTAACGTCAGAATTTTCTTGATTGTAATGTTGATGATGTTAAGGTTTTACTTATACAATATATTAAAACGAAAAAGACAAGAACTATCTATATTGAACTCAACTTCAATTACCTATATAGGAAAGTTATGTCGACAAAATCTATTTTTATAGGGTGGCAGAGTTGTCGTGTGTATGAAGACTTAAAAACGCTGTTTCATATCTAATGGTTATGGACACAAATCCATGAAATGTAGAAATGATGTTTGTTGTGGGTACTGTGCCGGTAATTATGTAAGCAACTCTTGCCAAAATAAAAATTACAAAGTCTGTGCAAATTGCTCTAATGCAAATCGTAAATTTGGTTCTAAATTAAAAACTGATCATTATGTATTTGAACACGAACTTTGTGATAGTTACAAATGTCACAAATGTCAGTTTTCTTCCGCTGACTGCGGTAGATCTTCCTCCGGATGAGAAGTTTCTCAATGCTATATGATCTGGTGACATATTTTTATGTGAATAGAAGAAAGCACACGAGCCCTAACATACATTTTTAGCTCTTTTAGAATTGATATATTAGTTCTTCTTGCTATCCATGGAATTCGGAACATTTTACGATAGTATACCATCTCGAAGGCTTCAATTCGTATGCGCCATGTATCATTTATAGTCTAATACCCGGATCTACAAATACTAAAATCGAAAATAACTATCGTCTGAGCTAGTCGTTGTTTTGAGTCTTGGTAATAACATATTTTTGTCAATCTAAACAACGCATTCTTCGCCACACCAATTCTTCTTTCTATGTCGCCCTCACAGTATTCCTTCTTGTAAATGCGAATTTTGAGGTAGGTTACTTTTTCTTTCTGGTGTATATCCTGTACATGTTGGATTGGGCGAAGCACTACATTTTGTTTGACAATAACCATTAGGCAGCGTTACGCACACATAAAGAAGGCTGTACTACCGACCCACCTCAAATGCTTATTCTTGGTAGCATCATCGAATTCTCTTATAATGTTCTTCTGTTTGAGCGGTATTTGGTTAGGCTCTTTATCGGAAGTAAATGTATTGCTTTAGTAGGACTTATTGTAATTATACACGCAAGTACTACCGATTTGACAAAATGTAGAATATAGTTTTGAAAATCGACTGACCCTATTATTCTAAACCCAATCAAGTGGATATAAATTTAAAAAGATTGAAAATGATGTGATCAGCAACATTTGGAGATTTAGAGAATTTAATATTCGAATATTGCATGCAAGCATCCATTTGACATTTTTGAGCATTGGCGTGGCGTTTTAAATTCTCGCGTTGTGCTAATTTTCTAACTTACTTCTCTGCATTCGGAGCTAAGTTAGTTGTGAATTGTTTCAGGCAAGGAGCTACCTATAACATGTTTTCATACTTTAACATGTGGTATGTCACTGCTACGGTCAGCTTTAAATTTTCCTAGCTTTATTGCCAACAGTGTGAAATTAGTGGTCTTACGTGATGACGTGTGTTTTTAGATGTTCCTGTAGATAAACATTACACTGCATAGATAAATGTACATTTAACGATTTAGACAATTGAGTTCCTAAGAATAATTAAATTTGTGCATGTTATAATTGTTGACATGTTGACACAGCTAATTTCTCAGTTATAAACGGCAGTTGTAGATTATTCTTTTTGACTATTACAGGTTACAGTTTTAAATCAATTTTAACACTTCTACAAAGACAACAAACAACAATAGAACGATTTAAGTAAGTTGATTATAAGTAATATTATATTTCAGATTTTCTCTGTAAATTTTATAGAAATACATTTTTTATTAACGATCTCTGTACATTTTACTTGGTTGTCCTAAAGTTTTTGTCATTTCTGTAAATAATGCTCTTTCGATGGTATTTTGGTAATGATGGTTAAAAATGTCTAAATTAAAAACTTTAAAACCATATGTTAACATGATACACAAAGTGTAGCACAGCAACTTTTCCCTTATATTAATTGTTTAAACTACTTTTAGCTACGACAGTGTGTAAAATTGACTTTTAGTTGGCAGTTTTAAGTTTGTAAAACGACTGTTTAGTAATATCTTTCCATTAGTTCACGTCGTCAGTAGCAACGCGTTTAAAAGATTTCATTAGGCACGTCGTCAGTAGCACCGTGTTTTACAATTTTTAACCACGTAAAATTACGACCGTTCGCTAGTAACCTTATTTATATTTAAATATTTTTTTATATTTACCGTGCTTTCAAGATGCTATCGTTGATAAAATATCGTACGATCCACATGCGTGAAGCATCTTTAGTCACTCGCGGGGCTTAAAACAAATGCTCGCTCACGTTTTTTTAACTCTGCCCCACTCGTGACTAAAGACTAGTTTTACTCACTTGAATCGTAAATTACTATTTTTATCAGAAAAGCTACGCTTAACCATACATAATTTGGGTTCATTTCTTACTCAATGTTATTAGGTCGAGCTGCAATATAGTAACTGTTGGTACTATCCGTTCCGTACCGAACTACAGTCTCGCGTCGTTACGCGGATAATGTGATATTCTAAGTATCATATAAAACGTCATGTATTTTTTTGTAAACCACGTTTGTGTATTGTGTTAATAAATAGTTGCCGCAGCAGTGTTATCATTTCAGTTCACCAACTAGCGCAAATAATCCTGATAATAAATCTATTAGTAAAGTAAATATAATTTTGTATGTATGCAATCCCAGCAATTCAAACCGTTCTAGTGTATTAACGCTAAATTTAAAAACGCACTATAGCACTTTACGCTAGACATGTAACTTGGAATAATGTATAAATACAGAATTTGTGTCTCATTAATTTTAATGTATGTATGTATGTATTATCTGTAACCTCATTTAGCTTGTGGTGTAGAGGCTGGTGCTTCGTACGCTAGCATCTGGCGGTACAATGCTCAAGTTGCCCCGGTTTCGGGATACAAAGTTGGAGCTCGCCTTTTGTGCTTCCGTAGCAACCATTGTGTGCAGTGTGTGTCTTCGTGATGTGTTGACCTTGTACTCTATCTCTTAGGTCTGTGGTTCTGAGTAAAGCATAGTTAATTTGGTGCCCAACTGTGAATGCTATCACCGACCCCAGTTCCAATCGAAAACTTCCTTACTGCTTAATTTTAATAGAGACCTAAAATCCGCTATGTTCATTTCAATATGTGTTAGCGTAGGCTACAATTTCACAAGGAGGTTAAACTTAGCCTTCTTGCTCACACAACTTATTTCAGCGCCTACCGCCTTAAACATCAGCTCAACAAGTTTCCCTACGAAATTTATTAAGCTGGTCATTTTAATTAATAAACTACGTTCCCTGCATTACGTACTAAAAGTGAACTATTGGAAACTTCAGACAATAATTTTTGGGATAAATAATATGTAGTTGGGTATAGACAAAAAAAAATTTTAAGGTATAGAATAAGAGGCAAGTTTAAAATTTATAATTCATTCTAAATTAAAACAGTCTTTTCTTAAATACAAAATTGTTTTTGCACTCTTCTACAATCCTCATTATTAAAACTCTCCAAAGTTTTAACAACCCTATGCAGCTATACACGCGTTTAGACTTATGTATTACTTATACAAAATTGTTGTATTCTACTATAAATAAGGCAATACGGCCTAAGTCGTATATGTAATTCATTATGACAAGCACTGTTTACAAAAACAAAGCTTTAGCGCCTGCTAAATATATTATTCTGAAGCCTTCACAGCGACATTCCTAAATGCCAGTAGTTCAGGTGTAATTTAAGGTCGTAAATCCTTCAACACTTTCAAGTACAGGGAGGTCTACGGAATACCAAGTTTAGGGTGAAACGAAAAATTGCCGACAGAATTTTTTAATTTAAAAAGCGTCCTACAATAAATCAATCCGTATTTTTAATTAATGCGAGTATATACCCTTGTATAAAAATTATCTGCTGTGTTTCCACCCTAAACACTTCACTAATTTACGGCTTTGATAAAGCTCAGTCACTGGGTAATTTTTAATGAGGTTACTTTTTCCACTTGTGCGAATAGTGTAGATTTAGTGCACTGATACAAATGCAGCGTTATATACTTGTAGGTTTAAGATATGCTCTGTAAGACACTTCTAACCACGCTGACAAAAAATGTTATCCGGTATTCCACATACATGCCAACGCCTAGCTCGTATATTGCAAAGCTCATCCTTTATCCTTGCGTGCGTGATCAAATTACCCTAGCCACTCAGCTTTGCATTATATGGGCAACTACAATGTTACCGTTAATTTATGTTAACATTAGCGTTTTAACGTACAGTTACACACCAACGCTGTAGTATTATATTATCTACAATAAATATAGCTCCGCCGTTGTTTAGATGTAATTAGAGCTAATTCACATCAATAAATTATGTTTTGTTCAATTAAAAATGGAATATCTATATACGTATTAACGTAATACACTTACTTACACTCCATATTATTGAATGATTTTTAAATGAACTATTGTTAGTAAATCACGAATATTCTATAGTTTTAGCCAACAAAAAGTTGAAAATTAGCGTATGTGAATCAATAGCTAAATCTACTTGTCTATTTATAAAAAATACTAAATATTTAGTTCTTGAACATCTTCGAATCACAAAGAGTGCCTATTTTTGTAAATGTGAATATTTTTCATACACACATAATGCAAGTCCCGGCATAATGATTATTATCGGCCGCTACTTACAACTTTTGCACATGTAGTAGAAATTCTTAAATTTTAAGGTAAAGTTTTGCTATAGTATATTTTTGTTTCAACGCAAAGAGAGCTAATACAATTTCAATTAATTTATAGTTACGTTAAAATATAAGTAACACGAAAGGGGGCCTTTTAATTAAAATTATAGTAAATTACACTACAAGTTATGAAAGTGCTGCATTGTTCAACGAGCTAGACATTTCAAACATCAGCGTTGACGAGTGTTGAACGTGTCTTCGAGTTGAACAATGGCGCTTTAATAACAAGTTGTATTACTGTTTTTTCCATGTTGCATTTCCTCTTAAATAACATTGTTATTAACGTGCGTTAAAAGCGGATTTTTACTTTTATCACTTTTTGTTTTTGTTTATTGTATCTTCTTGCAATCTTTTTTTTTTTTTTTTTTTTTTTTTTAATTTATTATAGCTGGCTCTGCAATATAATATGCAATACACGGCTTTGTTCTATGGTACTTACAACTAGCTACTATTCTAACTTATAATCAAGAGAGGACTAAGTGACTAATCACACCTCTGTCGTACAATATTAATTTTAGTCTAAACAGTCTTTAGATTAAATCTTGCGGTAGCTTGCGCTTAAGGCGCCTGTGGATGTCTTTCTGTCCGAGATTTAATTTAGTAGCACTAGAACATGAGACTAAGTTTTGGAAAAATTTCACAGTAGTTTTCTTAATAAACTCAGATATTAGCGGAACACTTAGTTCATCGTGTATTTGGGTATTACGAACGAACCACGGGCACTTGATTGCAATTCGTAGCACTTTGTTCTGCATTGTTTGGAGTTTTTTCATTGTTGTTTTTGATGTGGTGCACCAGATTGGGCATGCATAGGTGAGTATTGGTCGGAGGATTCCTCTGTAAATGAGCACAGTGCATTCGGTTCTAAGATGAGATTTGCGGTTTATTAGCGGATATAATACACCCAGTCTGTTGTGGCACTCATTCAGTTTTTTATTGATATGGTACCCCCAGTTAAGCTTAGCATCTAAGTAAACACCTAAATACTTTACTGCTGAGTCCCTCGGATTCCATTCTATTTCATTATTATTTATTTTAATTTTTGTAAGTTGCGCGTATCGTTTGAGGGTAAACATTTTCGTTTGACATTTATCGGAATTTATTTTGATTTTCCATTTCTGGAACCATTTACACGTTATATTAATAGAGTCTTGGAGGTGTTTAATTGCTGTTTCGGCACTGGAGCTCTGTGTTATTATCGCCGTGTCATCAGCATACATGGCTAGTGTTGAGTTGATAGCTGTGGGCAGATCGTGTACGAACAGATTAAATAAAGTTGGCCCTAATATGCTACCCTGGGGTACTCCTGCCTTTATGGGTTTGGTACTGGATAATGTTGAGTTAATCCTGACTCTAAATGTTCTATTGCTCAGAAAAGAGTGAGTGATCTTGATTATGTAGCTTGGAATGTTTAGAAGTATTATTTTGTAAAGGAGCCCGTCGTGCCAGACCTTGTCAAACGCTCTTTCCAAATCCATGAACACAATCGCAGTGTAT
>CALNHX010011815.1:0-29321 GCA_940337035.1 Agriotes lineatus
TTTTGCATTCTAGTGCTTTTCACTTTCCTTTTTTCTTGTCATTACTTCCGTCTCATTTGAGGATTTTTTCAAAAGCGCTTCGCTTATTTGGATTTGGACTATGGTATTATAGGATATTGTGACCGTGGAAACACCTACAGTGTTCCTTTTAAAAACTTGATTTCATAGTGCTTTTTGTTTCTTGCTAGGGTGGTAGGTTGGGCATGCAGGAAAGGTCACTGTTTGGGAACGTCATCATCTAGTTCTTCCCTTTTGTAACGTATAGGGTGGTAGGTTGGGCACGCAGGGAAGGTCACGATAGGAAGCACTTTCATCTTGCTTTCCCTTTTAAGCAACGCTAGCAGTTGGGGTCGTTTCTCTCCATATTTTGGGACTTTTTTTAAGAGTGCTTTCCCCATCCGTGCTTGTGTTCGCTTAAGACTTTAACTGATTTTATTTTCAGATCGTTGTTTATGGCTTTTTAGCTATGTTGTTTTTTATGTGATTTTTTTCGAGACGAGTTTATACTTGTTTGGGGTTTTTTAAAATTTTATTGTTATTTGGGTTGGTTTTTTTTTCGGCCTTGTGAAGAATTCTGGGGGTTGGGGCGAGCGATTGTGTTGCCATCCGACTCAGTGAGGGAGCCACATTCAGTCCGTCACCGGCGCGCTTTTTCCATCTAGCTGCGACGACTGGCTGAATGCCCCAGCGGGGTTTGGTGGTTGTGCGGTCGTTCCCTCCGGCTTCTGGGGTCTCTACCTAAATTCGGGGCGGGCATATGGTTTTTAAGATGTTTTCCTGGGTTTTCACCCGAATCTTTTTTCGCAGTACTTACTGTGTTTCATTTTTTTGAAGATAATTTTTCCCTCTCATGCTTTTTTGATATTGGGTTACCTTAGATTTAGATTGAGTGATGATGATGCGGTGCGAGTTCTTCGGATTTTTGTGAGTTCTTCGGATGTTTGTAGTAAGGTGGATTGTGTCCTATGTGATGCAGTCGTTGGTTTTTGCTGTTTTAAGCAGTTTTTTAGGCTTCTGTCCGGTTTAGACAGAACGTCTATTTTTTTGGCGGTGTCCTATGTGGTGCCCCTGTTATTTTTAAGCCGATTTATAAGGGTTGTTTCCCTTGGCATATCTTCTCGAAAGAGGATTTTTTTCGATAGCGTTTCGCTTTGTGTGTTGGCATCATCGATCTCATTCTGAAATTCTTTGGTTCCCTACATTTTTTTAATGTTTTCATAGTTTAAACCTTTTTATTTCTCTTGGCCGTGGGGAGTGAAACAATTTTTTGGCTTAGCCTAATTGTTTCGCCATTTATCCAATTATTTCAGGCTTAACCTGTATATTTTTAGTTGAATTATAAATCCTTTTACATTTCAAATTCTTCTATTTTCCAAAGTCAAGTTCCTATCGTTTGCACGATGCCCTCTCGACCTGCGCTATCTCTTATCAGAGTGCGAGTCTCCCTTTAGAAACGAAATTTTCGTCCGCGGCACTTATTCTTCTCACCTCAGGCGGCGCATTTCGCGCGGCCGAGGTTTGATTTTGTTCAAGTCAAATTACGTGCGCTCAACCGATTTCAATGAGCAGTGTGTTTCTAAGGGCTGATTATGTTCAGGTACGATTGCGCTTTTCTGTCTTATTATCCCCATAGTAATTATATTTTTCTTAGCTCTTAATTACCAGTTTCATACACGAGTTTTTCTCGGAGGCCAAGCCTTATCGCACTTTCAACACCTGCTGGCGCTCTGCTTAGTTGCTGCCGTTCGAGGGTGCTTTTGCTGTATTCCATTATGGTAGCAGATCACGACCAACTTATTTTAAACAACAGGGTGTAGCAACCCCCAGCCGGCGTTCGCCTGTTAGCCGTTTTTGCACGTTGGTGAAGCGAGGTTAGTTTGTGCTATTCGAGATATATCGTATCTTCAATACCTGTATTTTACATTTATACATTTTAAAACCGTAAATATTTAAAATTTAAATGCATACGTTCCGCAATTATTAACATGTAATGTAACATTCAATTTCATACATACTCTTATTTTAATATTTAAATTTTTATGCTTATATCTAATTATGCTGTATTTAAAATTGCTATTTTGATGTGTATTTCGACCCTCTGTAAAAGGTACAGTCACGCTTTTTTATTTCAATAGCCTAAACAAAAGGGTTTTATTAAATGATTGAGGTATGCATATCCCATGAATAATTTGAATTTAGAGTTATTAAAATAACCCGAAAGGGGTTTTGAATTTGATGCGTGTCGCAACCTTCAGTTCACGTACACAATGTTATAAAATTGTTTGCATTTTAATTATTCTGATAATTTATTACGGGGTCAAATATAATGTACACCAAATTAAACCATACATCCCTAACGCTGCCCACCAAAAAATTTAATGCACATCAAAAAATCTCAATGAAACCCAATTTATTATTGTTCAGGGTGGAGCTTGTAATGGACTGTATGAATTTAATTTGGACAGTTGCAGGAATATCTTAGGGGTGCAGGAATTAAAAAGGGGTGCAAACCAACGGTCTCGTGCGGTCTCACACGAGATGATGTACCAAAAAAGACCTGGGGCCGTTGGTCAGCGTGACACAGTGAAACAAAACTTCAAACTGTATGTTTATTGACTAGAATATTTTTCTATTTATACATATAAAAATACTGACTTAGCTTACAAAGTTTAATATTTGCCCTAGTTTCAGCTCGCATATGCACTTGCGTATTCAATTTCATAACAAACAAACTTGCAGAGTGCAGAATTGCAGGCTGTTCACCGGTCATTCGAGCACTGATTACATTACTGCTGACGCTTTGTTAAGCATTTTCCGTATGCAATATGTGTTTGTGAAATATTCGCCTAATTAAATTAAAAGGATTAAAATTTATGTTTGGTTCCTAAACATTCTGCCGAGCGACAAAGGGCCGGGATGGTGTGGCTGAGGCTGTCTCTCCATCTTCTTCGTCAGGTGGCAGTGGTTGTAACCTGAAGCTCTCTGACGGGTCTGAATTTGGGCGTGGCTGCGGTTTCCTATTCTTTCTCCAGTACTTCCATAATGTCCAGATGATACAAACTGATACCAAGATACCGATTGTAGTACCAGTGTTCACCATGATGGTATGTTGATGGTGCCACAATGGATATTCCTGATGTAACTGCAACTCGTCTTCTTCTTCTTGTAGGCGTTGAAAATGATCGGACGGTAGCAACACAGGTTCCTCCATTTGCAGTTGAGGGTGGGTGCTCGTATTCTGCAAAGTAGTGTTAATAATTACTTGCATTGGTTTGTTGAACCCAGCTACGACAGGAATAGTAGTGAATAGCTGAGTATGCAAGGTAGTCCGTTTGGTGTATATAGTACAATCTGGGGATATCTGGATTATGCCAACATCTTGAATCTTCACATCTTCTCGATTCCCGCTGCATTGTACTGCTGCTGTTGTGGGTTGATTGGGAATAAACAACCATGTATTCGCTGCGTACAGTTTCTTCCATACCAGTGTCTTAACTGTAAACTGATGGACCAAACATTTGATCTTGTTTAGTCGTTGATAGATTTCGTCAATGGTGCAATTAGGATTGTCTTCAATACTTCGAACGGCGGATGGCCTACATAGGTAAAGATGTTTTCCTATTGGCTCGATCTCCTTTAACTTGTCCTCTTGGATTTCAAAATAGGTTTGTTCGTTGTAGTTGATAGCTAAGAACTCCATTGGCAAGTTCAGTGATGCGTAGGTTCCATTTCCTTTATTTACTGGAATAGGAGTTGGTTTTATCAAGTTGTATTCCCGCTTCTCAGTTATGTGAAAATAACTGAAGATCTCGATTGATTCATTGTTGAAGCTAACTTCCATCTTGTGCGTTGGCGTAGTAAGAATCTCTAGGTTTGCTGGAAGATTGACCATTGCATTAGTCATTATTCTGTCAAACTGTGACGATGGAATAAATTGCATGATGTCTGCCCTTTTAATTTTACATTTAGAAGTTGTTTGTACTTCTCACCCATCTCTTGTAAGTAGTTGGTGGCCATCTGATATGATGTCAACACATGTATGTTTAGCTTGTTGTCGTCCGTCTTCTTGTACCAAGGTTTGCTAGCAACCGTTCATTGAGTTTTCTTCGAAAATTATCCAACTTCTGGGATATTCTGGCTTCAGTCTCATTTAGAGTTGCTGCAGTTGACAACATGATCTTCGTCTGACGATTAGATGAATGTATTAATTCTAGTTGATTTTTCTCCAATGATTCGATGTCATGGTAAACTTCATCGTTGACTCCAAACACTGAGGTTAGTAGCTGCCCTAATAATCCTCGCTTGGTTCTGACATCTTGACTATAAATGCTTCTCATATTCCAGATGATCTGTCTTTGCTGCTCTCTCAGGTGATGATTTAATTCTTTGCAATGGGATTCTGCAGATAATACCAGTGCCTTGTCGCATAAGGTATTCATTTGTTGGATTGTCTTGTTTATATCTTTTTCATCTACTTGGATGCTGGAGATGTTCACTGCTACTTCGATCCTGAAGTTTCCCCTCGAGAGTTTTGCGTGGCCAAGTTCTTCAATGAATAGGCCAGGTGACGGATACTTTACTGTATACGATCCCTTGGTTGCCGAAATTATGATGCATAACGTAAGTAAGAGTGTTATAGTTTTTGTTACTGTTGACACTCCACTACCCCTGCTTTGCTTTCTTCTTCCTTCCTCTGCCTCCTGTCTTGGTAACGGAACGAGCTTGGTAATAGGACGCTTGAGAATTGTGTCTCCCTTTGTCTTAACGGTTGCAACTTTGACAATGCCATCTGTACCTGGATGCACTTCTGTCACTCTTGCTAAAGGCCATCGATTGGGAGGACTGCTGTCATCCTTCTGTAACACTAGATCTCCCACTTGCAAATTCTCTTCTTTCGAAGTCCATTTTGTTCTGCGTTGTAACCCAGATAGATATTCCTTAGACCATATTTTCCAAAAGTCGTTTTTTAACTTTTGAAGTAATTTCCATCTTGTCAATTTTCTTCGGATGTATGCCGCTGTAGCTTGACTTCCGACATGTAGAAGCTTCCGATGGACATCTCTCACTATTAGGTGGGCTAGATGACTATTATGGGGAATGAGAATAGGATGTTTCTCATTATATGGCAACATCGAATTTTGAAGTCGTCCTCCCACTCTTAAGAGTTCCTTCATCATCGATGAATGGTCGTAATGGTGCCAAGGAACTTTTTGTGTGAACCGAGATGTTTTTCTTCAAGGTTTGAATCTCTGTTGCCCAGCTGCGTGCTTGCACTATACGGATGATTTGAATGAGGCAATTGTTGAGTTCTGCTGCCGTAGGGTATTCGGTCGGAAACGGTTGTCTTCTGCATTTTTGAGCAAACCTGTTACAGTATGCAGTGACCCGCAGTAACTTCTGCAGTGACGAATATTTGGACAAGATGTCCAATTCTTCTTTTGATGCGATAAACGCTTGGACTTGGTGAATCTTTTCCTCTTCTGTAGCTGTTATGGGAATAGTTGTTTCCGTCAGTGGCAAAGGATTAGTTCGTAACCATTGCGGCCCGTTCCACCACAATAGATGATGCTGTAGTTTGACAGGAGTGAGCCCTCGGGATACAGCGTCTGCTGGATTGTCCTCTGAGCGCACATGATGCCAATTTCCGCTGGGGATTACTTCCAATATTTCTGTTACCCTGTTTGCAACAAATGTTTTCCATTTCTCCGGAACTGCTCTTATCCAGGATAAGGTTATCATGGAATCTGACCACGCGAAGATGGAGATGCTGGGGATGTCCAGTGCACTAATAGCTTCCTTCAACATTTTTGCTGCTAACGATGCAGCACATAACTCCAGCCTTGGCAACGTTTTCTTCATTTTTATAGGTGCAACCTGTGACTTGGCTGTCAATAGACTTACTTGAATGCTGTCTTCCTTTACTACTGCTTGATGAGGGATGAAGTAGGTTTTTCGTATATTGGCTCCTGGTTGAACTCGTTTCATATGTCCCAGTTCTAAGTATTCCTTCATGAATGTTTTGTATTCTTTACCTAGAACTTTATTTTCTTCTAATCGCTTCTCTAGTTGAATGAACCGTGCGATTGCTTTTTTTCTCGAATCCCCAAGCTTTTCTATTGGTTCGTTGAACGGAATTTTCACTGTATATGTACCATCAGCATTTTTCTAGTGGTTGCAGTTGTAGAATTCTTCGCATTCCTTGTCTTCGTTGGACATCATCTTTTCTGGTACAACTTCTTCAATCTCCCAAAATTTTGTGAGTTGTTCATCTTCTGCAGCACATGCGACCATGCTAAGAATTTTCCTTTCTTCTGATGGTGCTGTTGCATTCCCCGTGATAATCCATCCAAGTTCCGTGTTTTGCGCTAACAGGCCTTCGTTGAATTTTCGTACTCCTTCCAAAATGATTTCTTTGTAGATGTCTGCTCCTAGGATAACGTCTATTGGTCCAGGTTTCTGAAATAGTGGATCAGCCAACACCATATTCTTAGAGTCCTGAAGTTGATAGTTTTCGACTGGTTTTTCTGGAAGTGACTTGGTTAGCTGTGGCAGTATCAGCATCTCACATGTGGTTGTGTAGTTGCTTGGAAATCGTGGACGTAGGTTTACAGTTAATCGTCCTCGGGCTGTACCTGCTCCTTTCTTGCCTAATCCAGAAATGTGCACTCTCACCTTTTCTTCTGGTAGACCCAGCGTTTGAGCTGCATCTCTTGTGATGAATGATGCCTGTGATCCGGAGTCTATCAGGGCTCTGAGATACTCCAAACTCCCTGAGGATGACTGGACCTTAATTAGGGCAGTTGCAAGCAAAACGTTGCGATGCTGTCTTCCTACTAGGCTTGCAACAATGTTTTCGTTCTTATTGGTTGCTGTCGCACTGGAAATTGCCGTTGTGGTCTTAGGAGGCTGTTGTTTGCTAAAATCTTCGTGCAAAAGCCAATGATGTCTTTTATTACATACCTTGCATTTCCCTGGGCAAAAGTGTCTGGAGTTATATTTTCCTGTAGACTTGAAGCAGTTTGAACATAATTTTTTATTCTTTATGAAGTCCCAACGTGCAGATATATTTAGATTGCTAAATTTTGGGCAGGATTTAATGCTGTGTGATCCTCCGCAGTGGAAGCACGATATGTCAGCAGTGTGGTACGTCTTCACTGCCCACCGATCCTGGTGACTTTCCCATGGTTTCCCAATTCCTTGTTTTCTGGGTTCGAGTTTGTTCCGTCTTTGTACAGCTTCCAGCGACTGAAATCTTGTTTCTAAGAAATTCAGTAGCTGCTCGAATTTTTGCACTTCTTTTGGTGCCGTTAGTGACTGCTCATACAGTCTGTTGGTTTCCTTGTTCAACTTCCGTGTCACTATATGACACATGATAGGCCCCCATGTGGCCGTTTCAATTCCTAAGTTCTCAATTGCTCTTAGGCATTCTGCAGTCGTGTCATGGAGTTTCTTGATCCCTTTTGCAGATTCGTTCGACAGGGTTGCCTGGTTGAATATCTCATCCAAATACTTCGCAAGTAGCAGCCTGGTGTTGTCGTATCTGTTCCTTATAATGAACCATGCAGACTCGTAATTGGCTTCAGTTGCCTCCAGGTGTTGCACTAACTTGCTGGCTTCCCCTCGTAACTGTGACTTTAAGTAATGCATTTTTTCCGCCTTACTTAGTCGTGAATTTTCATGAACAATTCTTCGGAAAATATCATGAAAGCTAGGCCATGCTTCGTAGGTCCCTTCAAAAAATTGAATTTTAAGAGTAGGCAACACTATATTCGCATGGCTGTGTTCCTTGACACTTTGAACCTCTCCATCCTGGATGTGTTGGTACAGGACTACAATTATTTCGTTGACCATCTTCTTGGTCTCACGGAACTCCTTGTCGTCGTAGCTACCGTGGGATAGTATCTCCTCGTTTAGAGCTCTGATGTAATCCCAATCATCCTTAAAATTCTTAATGTTGTATTCACAATACCTTTTACTGCATTCCTCATTCAACCTATTCCAGACTTCCTGAATGTCGCTTTGGAGTGAATTCACCTTGATCTGTAGCCTTCTTATTCGAAACTGTCCCTCCCTTGTCAGCACGTGCGGTCGTATCTTCTTTTGGTCCAGCTGGCTGCTGTGAACTTTCACCTAGTGTGGCTAGATTTTCTTCGCACTTGTCGAGCAGGGCAACCCCTTCATTGTAAACGTCTTTGGTTTGCTGAAAAAAAATTGTTTTTAAAATAAGGGTGTTCTTCCTCGACTTCCTTCGCCAGGTCTGAATGGTTGGCCTTAAATTCTTCCCAAAGTTGTTTTAGGGTGGATCTGCGAGCGGTGATATATGCTGCATTTTTTCTTGATGGGCCATCCTTCCTCACGTTGATAATCTGCCTGCGAATGGATTCTGCTAAATCTTCTTGGGTTGTGAAAATCTCCCGTCGCTGCGCCATCGTAACGGTCTTGTTCGATGAGGGCTGGTACGTTTTAAGGGATCACTGGACCAAATACTAGGGGCAGGAACGTTGAAAGGCTCGAAATATCAAATACTAGGGGCAGGAACGTTTTAATGGCTTGAAGGACCAAAATGCTAGGGGCAGGAACGTTGAAAGGCTCGAAAGGACCAAAATATTAGGGGCAGGAACGTTTTAATGGCTTGAAGGACCAAAATACTAGGGGCAGGAACGTTTTAATGGCTTGAAGGACCAAAATGTTCAGGGTGGAGCTTGTAATGTACTGTATGAATTTAATTTGGACAGTTGCAGGAATATCTTATGGGTGCAGGAATTAAAAAGGGGTGCAAACCAACGGTCTCGTGCGGTCTCACACGAGATGATGTACCAAAAAAGACCTGGGGCCGTTGGTCAGCGTGACACAGTGAAACAAAACTTCAAACTGTATGTTAATTGACTAGAATATTTTTCTATTTATACATATAAAAATACTGACTTAGCTTACAAAGTTTAATATTTGCCCTAGTTTCAGCTCGCATATGCACTTGCGTATTCAATTTCATAACAAACAAACTTGCAGAGTGCAGAATTGCAGGCTGTTCACCGGTCATTCGAGCACTGATTACATTACTGCTGACGCTTTGTTAAGCATTTTCCGTATGCAATATGTGTTTGTGAAATATTCGCCTAATTAATATAAAGGATTAAAATTTATGTTTGGTTCCTAAACAATTATACTTCGGAAAATGAGAACAACACCACTAAAATAGCTATGTTGCGTATTGTTTTACCATTGCTTACATTTTAAATTCCATATGTCTATCGATTTTACTAAATGTTCACCAAATTTAGAACGCTCAAGTTATGCGTCCTTGCTGTACATATTAAATATTCAATATCCATTTATATTTAGTTTTTCTCGAAAAAACTATTTGTGCGTCAAATAATTATTCTGTTACTCCAAAAATGAAATAAACTCGCGCATCTCTCCATGTCGCTTCCAGACAAACTTCTTGCAGGCTTCACACTGTGTTTGGTAACTTTTACAGTGAGTGTAACCAGTGTATTGCCGTATGAAAAGACATAATAAGTTTCATTTTCATTTTTGTTTTGTGAATTTTGTGTTGGATTTTTATATATGTGTATTGATTTAGACATAATAAGTTTCATTTTCATTTTTGTTTTGTGAATTTTGTGTTGGATTTTTATATATGTGTATTGATTTATTTCCAAGAATTCTTCAGACTTATTTCTATGTCCCCATTTATAAACGAGACCCAATAAAACATGATAGATTTTTCTTATGTGATATTTAGGCTAACAAGAATTATAAATCTGGCTAACTTTTAAAATTGATTGTGGTATAAAATATAGTAAACATTGTGTATTTTTGCTAAACAAATAGTTTTTTAACTGCTAAATAATATAAGACAGTGACGAAAATTAAATATCTGGGTACCATGTAAGAATTAAATGTTAAAGTTATTTTTAGGAACAAATAATGTAAGATACTAGCATGAATCAATATTTGGTTGTCGCTCTAAGATTATGTATTTTCTTTATTTTGGTGAGCATTTAGTATTTTTGGGAAACGAAAGTATTTTTTTGTACGAAAAGATTGGGTAAATTTGGTAGACTGTTAAATACCACCCATTTATTACTGACACTACAAGCCTTTTTTATTGCTTATTAATTAAACGCTAGTCACTTGTAGTTTATTTTTCTTATTATTTGAAATCTTTTGATTTCTGGCGCCCATTTCCATTTCCATTCCTTTTTTGAAGACATTCCAGGGTACATAGCTGATGATTTGAACCTACGATCTAAGGCCGCCGATATTTGAGTTAGCTAGGGCCATTGCGGTGAGTAAAGAGTTTTTCAGAGCTGCCGTGGTGTATAAACTGTAGGGGGGTTGATCTGCGATTTTTACTACCATCGATCAATTTTATTAATTAATCGCAGGTCGGCTTCTTTATTGTTTCAAGACGACACATTTGTATTTTATATAGCTTCGATTGAAAATTTATTTCAAGATGATTTTGAAAATGTAATTCTACGCAATAACTCTATTGAAGAATTCATTACATTGTATAATAGCCTACAGTTTAAGCATCCATGTGAAAATTTTCCTTATTTTTATGTAAAAACATTGTACAGTAGAGTTAGACTTTTTTATACTCGTAAGTACATTAATAGAAATTTCAAGCTATCCGCCTCTAATCGTAAATTTATTACATGGAAACACCAATAAATATATTATTAATTTGGTTTCATTGAAAAAATAATAATTGTAGAAATAGAGGGATACATGAAGGCTATAAATAAAATGCCCGTTTCAACAGACAAAAAAGAGGTACAAAAATTGTTAGGACTGGTAACATATGTAGGGAAATTTATTAATAATCTTTCCAAAACTAGTAAACCGCTAAGAGACTTAATTAAACATGATAGCAAGTTTTCTTGGAATAACGCCCAGGAAACTGCTTTTAATGAATTAAAAAATTTAATATGTAATAGACCCGTTCTAAATTATTTTGACATAAATCAATGCACCACAACATCGGTAGACGCTTCAACATTTGCATTGGGAGCTGTATTGTTACAAGATAACAAACCATGTGCTTATGAATCAAAAGCATTAAACGAAACGAACGAGAAAGAACATATAAAATTGAAAGAGAGGATGGAAGAATGTTCATTAGAAATAAATTTTACATTCGCACATCTTCCACCTTTCCAAAGTAATTATGTGTTCGAACATAAAACTAGTAACACAACTGCAAATGTTAATAATCAATCGACTTCACTTAAACATGTAAGATTTGCAAATATTGCACATGAAAATCCAACTTCACAAGTTAATAAAAATTTAGTAAATAAACTTAAAAGACAAATTATCACGCCAAATAGATTTAATGATTATGTAATCTAAAATAGATATTTTTGTTAAAACTAAATTCCTTTTATAAAAAAAGGAGATGTTATATGTAATTAGATTTGTAGTTGTGTATGTTAGGTTGCATATACTGTAACGTATTTAGTTGTAACGGTATTTTGGTAAATAAAGTGAGTCTTGAACTCAGCTTCTTTCAGTGAACTCATAACAGTATTATTTTCAAAAATTTGGTTTAATTGAAAAAATAATCTCTAATAAATGAATAGAATATCGACATTTTCATACCAAAATGCGTATCTACTTTTTTAAGTGGAGGTATGTTCTCTTTCCCCAACTAACATATGTGTAAAATGACGGAAGAAACGTGAAGATTGCGCAATTTTCAAAATATTGATATTAAAATTATTGAGTACGCTCCTGTCTTTTACCTTAATCGGGCCCTGGCTTTCGTACCAACACTATGGCCGCCGCTGTCAAGGTCATAGACCGAGGCTTTCACAGATGAAAGGTGCCGACAGGGAGTTACATTTCTGTTTTTAAAGCATATTAAAAAGTTAAAATTTCAAGGCATTATTTCGATCTGTTTTTAAGTTAGATAAATATCTGCAAAATAATTTTATTTATTTATTTACATAGAAAATATACTATTCATTAGGTACTCAATTTGATCCCTCCGACTTTCCTGAATCACTACTGCAACAAAAGTTAAATTTTATTCACGAGTGAATCCTTTAACGTCGAGACATTAATGATTCAAGAGTGGATAGAAATAACTTGATCGTTGTGTATAATACATGTTTTTACTTCCTTTTACAATAAAGGAAGTATTGGGTTCACCCCAAAAATTCGAAATTGAGTTTTCAACAGATCTACTCGTTTTAGAGTCCCCTGATCCCAAAAAACATATTTTTTTTCATTGGTCTGTCTGTCTGTCTGTGAAAAGAATATCTCAAAAACGGATAGAGGTATGGAGTTGAAACTTCATATATAAGTTTTGTGTACTATGTAGATGCGACAGTAAGATTTTAAAGAAAGTGGCATAACCGGAAGTAGGTGTGTGTTTACTCTTGTGATTTTTCAGTTTTTTCGATTTTTTCAAAAACCGCTCTAACGATTTTTTTAAACTTTACATTTTTATTACATTTTTAATGTGTATTGATGTGAGATAGGTGATTTTCTAGTTGAATACTTCTAAAATGGGTTTCTTTTGTTTTTGTTCAATTTTTTTATTACCTCCTATTTTAAATAGAACACCCGGTATATTATTACATTTTTGAATTTAGCTTAAAATTCTAGAGAAAATTTGTCTCTTGAACTAACACTCTATTTTGTACCGTTTTTGTAAAATTTGTAATTTTTGAAAATTTTTGACAAATGCTTAAAAATTTAAAATCAAATATTTGGCTAATTATAAGATCACTGTGAAAGGAAGTTGTGTGCGTGTATCACACCAAATTTTTTCTATAGCAAGAACTTTAACAATTTTAAAAGAAAATAAGGACAGTCAATCACATTTCAAAATGTCAGTAGCTAGATCGGGTTGCTACGTTAATACGAACTGTCATATTTAATTTAAACAAAAGTTAGACATAGATATTTATACGTTAAGGGAGATATGAATATGTTTTTTCCCTGAGGTTGACATGTGTTACAGACCGAGGGTCCTACCGAAGGTAAAGAACATGAACATCTCACGTGGTGTATACAATATTTTATTTACTAGCATATTAGCAAGAATAGTATGAAATTTCAAAATGTCATAATGACATTTAAAATTAGAATATGTAAATAACATCAAGGATTGCCCAATTGTAAAGTTGCCAAAACGTTATTTGTATCCTTAATTATTACAGTTTATGTCCCACTATCAAAGAAATTAAGTATCAACCAAAAATTTTTTTTCGAAAGAAATGATTTAATCCAAATACTCCTAAAAATTAAAGGTAAGAGTTTAATCAAAAGCAAACTCTATTTAGTAATATTAATAATAATTAATTTCTAGCCAATTTTCAATAAACAAAATACAAAACAAACATAAACTTGAACATTTAAAAGGAAAAACAATTTTTTTTGAAATACAACACTAACTATGGATGTTTAACAAGAAAATTTATACTCTAAAAAACGGTTACTACCAATCAACAAATATAAAGAAGAATAAAAAAAATTACATTTTAAAAATAAAACGACAAAAACTACAAAGGGTGATTACTATTCATTTAACAAAACCTGTACTCTATTAACCTGTAACATTGTCTTTTAGCAAAATATTTTGTAAGAAAACATATGGGAGGAAAAAAAAAACAAAATAACCACAACCCCATCCTGTTTTACAATACTGATTGGCAAAGTTGAGTTTTGAAAGGAAAATGGAAAAATATAATTCAATTTTAAACCTATTCAATAAGATACAATATATTTATTCTGGTATGTATAAAATGTGAGGTTTATTCTTTCACCTATTTCTCTAATTGTTTGTGTGTTTAAATTTTCAGATTATTTACTGCAAAAGGCTTGTATTTTATATTTTAAATAATTTATTTTATCTGATGGTGCTGGTATAACCAGCGCAACGTTATAACTAAATATTAAATAAAATTTTAATGTGTTTTTGACAATACAGAGTTCTGATTGAACCTTATTTTTCATGTAGAATTTTCAAGTCGCTAAGCTTATACAATAACAAATAGCTGATTTCATCTCCAAATTACTAATTCTTATAACAAAACAGCTGTAACCCCAAAATTTAAGTAAAACTTGACCTTTTGAGTTGATAAAGGCACACTTTAACATGTGCTATAGAAAAAATAATTTTATTGTAAAAAAACCAAGTGGGCACAAAGAATAACCTCTACGCATAAAACATTTCATGAATTCATTTTTATACATATTTTATATTTTTCTTTCTGGCCACTTGATGATTTTACATATACAAGGTGATCGTCTCAATAAAGGCGCTTTTGGCATGTATCGAGCCAAATTTAATTATTCATTGTTCCCCATCTTGTAATTTCACCATGAAGGTGTCAATGTTTGGATTAAGAGTTTCTTCAATCTCGGAAAACCTGATATCGGTTCTAAATCTGGGGAGGCCCGCGTATTCAATCAGAATGATTCGTTCATTTTTGAAGACATCGATAATAGCTTCCCGTTCTGCCGTTTCGGCTTCATTGTTATCAATTCTCGATACGGTGATCCCTTTCCACACTATGACGTTAGCATCAGCCATATTTTTTCAAAGAATATTGTTAGCTCGATGCACTGCTTCGTTTCAAGGTACTTACCGAAATGGTAAACCTGCAGTTTACGGAACTCGCGTCTACAGACAGGAATATCCATTATCCAAAGAAGATTCTCTTCGGGAAATCGGAAAAAACAAACGACTGCGATCATAGATATGTAACCTTGTAACCCCATGACCCGCCTGGGCTAGCGACAGCGACACCGATTGCACTTTGGCTTCAGGACTTCCGCATTCAATATTTTTTTTAAGTGGTCTAGTAGGCCCTGGCTTTACTTGGATGATCTCTTGTTTCCATTAATTTTGACAGTTTAGTCGCCACTACCTGTTAAAAATGAAAGCTGGGATGACCATTGTAAAATGTTTTATTTCGTCTAGCGAATTACAGAAATTGTTTATTGTTTTCTCGATAACCGTCGCTGATACGAAAAAACTAGAAGAGAACAAAAAGATTCTAAATAAAACAGAAAACTCATTTTGTATTTTAGAATCTACCACCGGCGCACCGCAAAAAAAGTTCAAGGGGAGAAAAGGGGGCATGACCTCTGAAAAAATATCGCCCTGTAGATTCTCACAACCATTTCATATGGCGTAATCTGTATTCCAAATTTGAGCTAAATATCTCAAAAACTGCAGGAGCTATAAAGAAAAAAACTAAAAAAAATCTTGAAATTTGAACACCCTGTAGATCGGTAACGAAGCGTTTGCGGACCTATGTTTATATGAACTTTTATCTTAAAATTGTCCAAGGAATACGCTCTTAGGCTATGACCATCGAGTCACGGGACACCCTGTAGATAAAAAATCTCATCCAAACATAAAATACGTGCCGGGGTCGGTAGCTCAGTGGTAAGCATCCTGATTACTGATCTAAGGGTCGCGAGTTCGATTGCTGGTCCCGGTGAGGTTTTCAAAAATAAAAAATGCAGATGAAAGCCTCTACAGAATGCCATCATTCGGAAGTGATGTAAAACCGTGGGTCTCATGTTACTACGATGTGTAGCATGTAAAAGATCCCTTGCTATAGGTTGGAACTCCTTAGTCTCGGCAAAATTCTAGTAGGACTTTGACCATATGACCCAAGCAGTCGGTGTCTAAGGTACCTGGTACTCTGCATGCCTAGACCTTGTCCATTAACAAACATAAAATATGTATTTACTACTTAATCTCTCCGTTAATTGTTTTTTGTGTCCTCGAAAATATTTTTCACTGCAATGACAGTTATGATAGATTTTTCAAGCTTTCTAATTTGCTTTTCAATCAAAAACATTTGGCTGTGTTTAAACAAGGTATAAAGTTCTAATAATGGATAAAAAAAATCTATTATCGCTTTTGGAGGATTTTCTTCTAAGAAAAAATTTGTCAACGGCTCCCACAATCGTAGTATTCTTTCAATTGCTGGAAGGATTATATTATACGCATGTGACGTTAGCTAGTAGACTAGCAGAAATATTTAAGTTTTTCATTCCTTTCCATTCCTGACAAAAATTTAAATAATTTTAAAACTACAGATTCTATATCTATTGACAAGACATCGGCGGCAGTAGAAGCTGTATTGTGAATAATGTGTACAGGACAACCGAGTCCTTCTATATTTGCAGACAACGTTTCTTTTAATTTGTAAAACACATTATTTATTCCGCGCCTCTTTCTTCCTCCGAAATTTGTATTAGTATTATCAGCCCCAAATGCCACGAGGCCTTTTACTGGAATATTATAATTTTTTAGTGCCTGTATACAAAATGCCGTTATTGTATCTGATGTTTCATTAGGCAAGGTTTGTAACTCCAGGAGTCTTCATATATTTATGATTGCTGGAATCTGTAGAAATGCTATAAAAATGATTTTTTTGTATTTCATGTTTAATTATTTTTACGGAATGAGGTGCCAGTATATTTGTAATTATAGCAGTTGCTTTCGTTCTTGCCGTAGATTGTTTCCTTGCAATTTTAGAATCGGGGTACATAAAGGAATTCAGCTTCCACCATGACTTACTGATATAAAAATATTACAAATCGTACAAAATGCTTCGTATTCATTTTTCCCTCTTTTAATACATGGCCACTCCTTTGTGAAGTCAGAAAAATGACATTTTCTTTTTGGCATGGTTGTTGAAATTATTGAAATTCAAACAAATAACTAAAATACAAAATTAATCGGTAATATGAAAAGAAACATATACAATTATTAATTATAGGATGTACTCAAAAACTTACATCAAAATATCCATCCTCGTCAGTCTCAACAAAAAACAAACAGTGAACAAACGGATATTATCAGTGGACAGTAGATGAATCGCGACTAACTACAAAACACACGCGCTTTAAAGTGTCACTGTATGTGTTGCCCGCTAGCAAAAAGGGGATGTGTATAACAGGTGGGGTGGGCATCCGCCTTCGAATATCGGTGTTGCCAATGTGGGAAAATGTCGGAATTTTTTTTTAGTATGCGTAAATTTTAAATCGACCGGGACAGGGACACTGGGACACAGACCTCAAAACCGGGACATGTTCCGGTGTACCTGGACGTATGGCAGCCCTATATTGCTATAACAACACTGCTACAATAGTTTAAAAGCACTTACCTTAGATCAACCAGCATAAAAAACACGTTTTCATAAATATTTTTATAAAACGATGTTACCTCGTTCACTTTCAGTGGTCAAGTAAACATGGCGACTCGACTGACCATAGTCACCCACGTGAACGACAGAGGGCAGCATTGGTATTAAAAATATAAGGGGGATCATTATGCCCCCAGGGCTCATTTTGGGCCACCATCCCCCACATCAAAGCTAGGCCGTTTAATCTGTCGCCCGAGCAGAATTCCACAAATAATGTTTTAGAAATTTTAGGGCAGAAAACGATCTTTCACAAGATGTGGTGACTGGTAAAGTTGCCATTATAATTAAAAGTTTATAAATTGTGGGAATTTTTTTTTATGACAACTTTCTAAAGCCTCAATCGCACTTTGTGGCTTTTCTGTTTTATCTTTGATAAACTGGACCCAAAGTTGAAACAATTTTTTGGCTTCGCCTAATTGTTTCGCCAGTTATCCAATTATTTCAGGCTTAACCTGTATATTTTTAGTTGAATTATAAATCCTTTGCATTTCAAATTCTTAAATTTTCCAAACCAGCGCATTTTGTACCTGATTCGAGTTCTTTCTTTCGCGCGATGAACTCTCGACCCGCGCTATCTCTTATCAGAGTGCGAGTCTTCTTTTGGGCACGAATTGTCCGTACCTCGCACTTGCTGTCCTCGCTTTGGCCCGCCGTCACCGGCGTGGCTAAAGTTTGTTTGTTCAAGTCAAATTACGTGCGCTCAATTTAATGAGCAGTGTGTTTCTAAGGGCTGATTATGATCAGGTACGATGGCGTTTTTCTGTTTTGTTATTCGCATAGTAATTACATTTTTTCTTAGCTCTTAATTACCAATTTCAACCACGAGTTTATCTCGGAGGCCAAGGCGCTTGTTTTATCGCATTTTCGACACCTGCTGGGTTCGGCGTATTTGCTGCCTTTTTGAGGATGCTTCCGCAGCAATTTTCGGCGCATCCACGTCGATTTCAACGATATGTGTGCAGTTCACGACCACCTTATGTTAAACCGAAGGGTGTAGTTACCCCGGCCGGCGTTTGCCTGTTTGCCGTTTGTGAGCGTTGGAGAAGCGAGGTTAGTTTGTGCTATTCCGGGATTGATCGTATCTTCAATACCTGGATTTTACATTTATACAGTTTAAACCCGTCAATATTTAAAATTTAAATGCATACGTTCCGCAATTATTAATATGTAATGTTCAATTTCATACATGCTCTTGCTTTTTACATTTGAATTTTTATGCTTATAGTTAATTATGCTCAGTATTTAAAAGTTGCTATTTTGATGTGTATTGACCCTCTGTAAAAGGTACAGTCACGCTTTTTATTTTCAGTAGCCTAAACAGAAGGATTTACTAAATAACTGTGATAAAGCTTATCTCACGAATAATTTGTTGGTAAAGTTATTAAAATAACCCGAAAGGGGTTTTTAATTTTATGCGTGTCGCAACCTTCAGTTAACGTACACAACTTTGTTATCACATTATTTGCATTTTAATTATCCTGATTATTTACTACTGACACTTCAAGACTTTTTATTACTTATTAATTAAACGCTAGTCACTTGTAGTTTATTTTCTTCTTATTATTTGAAATCTTTTGATTTCTGGCGCCCATTTCCTTTCCTTTTTTGAAGACATTCCAGGGTACACAGCTGATGATTTGAACCTACGATCCAAGGCCGCCGAAATTTGAGTTAGCTAGGGCCATCGCGGTGAGTAAAGAGTTTTCAGAGCTGCCGTGGTGTATAAACTGTAGGGGGGTTGATCTGCGATTTTTACTACCATTGATTAATTTTTATAATTAATCGCAGGTCGGCTTCTTTATTGTTTCAAAGTGTAACTTCTTCCATAGCACCAGAATCATCCAGTTCATGAAATTCCAAAAACTGTTGGGCGGAATTCAAAAGTTCTTTAATGTCTAAACCAGCGTTTCTTAACTTTTTAAGTGAGCCGCACCCCTTCGAATCTGAAAATAGGTCTCCGCACCCCATTGAAAAATGTACTTCGATTTTTTAGTTTAGAAAAATACTTTTTTGCCAAATTTATTGTTTATTTAATAAAAAATTTACATTGTATATATCAAATACAAAACAATATTATTTTTATTAATGGTGTTGATCGTTCTTTATAATACTTGTGAAGCGAGGCTCTTTTTTTGAAAGAGACACGCGTAAATCATCACTTGCATTTAAGCGATTTCTCGCTTTAGTTTTTATATGCAAATGCGATGAAAATCCCATTTCACACAGGTAGGTGGTGGCAAATGGTAGAAGTGACTGCAATGCTTCTTTCGCCAACTGTGGATAACGTTCTAACTGTGTACACCAGAATTGTTGTAATTCTAATTGTTCGAATTCCATTTGAATATGTTTACCGTCTCGCATTTCAGTACGATCGTTTTTTTTAAATCACTATCAATCGAATTTAGGTTATATAGAAATGGATCCAGTATCCATCTCTGAGTTTTGGTAATATGTATTGCAATGTCGGGTATAATTATATTTTTTCATTTTCCACAATTGAATCAAGCAAGGGAACTTTTGCAAAATTCCCATTTTCAACTCGACGTATCCAAATTTCTAGTTTTCCAATAAATGAAAATAATTCACTAGCTATTATTATATTTTTACCAACTCCTTGGATTGATATGTTCAGTTCATTCAAGTGGCTAAATATATCTGCTAAGTAGGCTAGTCTCAGAATTGCATCCTTACTCTCAAAATCTTTTTTCTGAAATCGGAGCGAAAGTACTATTTTCGCTCCGGAAATGCGGCGCGAAAATGGCATTTCCCTGACTAGTCACGAAAACATTTACACATTATTTTCTAAAGTTTTATTGAATATTAATATTTATAGTTGTGTTTTCTACATTGGATATGTTAATCCCGGACAACAAAGCACTTTGATTTCGGATACTACCATTATTTTCATTGTGAACTACCATCGCATTTGAACAAACAGAAACTTCAGATTCTTTATAATATTTTTATCACCAACTGCCAAATGAAAAGTTTCAAATTTTGAACATCCAGCAACTTCACATTTTTTTATGTCAGCGTTATTTTCCTCTTTCCTGTTCAGTTTCCGATTAGCAGTCGCCAGTTGATTTGCAAATGATTTTTCCAAGTAACCTTCGGCGACGGTGGAAGATTTCCATCCACCATGTCTTGTAAGGCTTGTGATCTCCACCCCCGTTAACCAACAAAGTGGCATAACTACGACGCAGACAGTGGCCAGTATATTCCTCAGGTCTGGTTAAACCAAGATAAGCTGCTACTTTTCTTGGTATTTTGCCGAAAGTATGTACGCCCACTAGTTGTGTGGTGCACTTCCCATTTTTATAATTCAAAAAGAGACGTCTATGTGGCGTGAGGTGGAGGTAATGTACGATACTTTCTATAAAGCGTGATATTAAGCTCATTGCCATTATCCCCAACAACTATGAAGCGCCTTGGTTTATGCGTTTTTGAATCAGGTATCCGTATCATCAATACCGAGTTCTTGTCTTCAACATCATCAATCGACATTTTTGTCAATTCATCACAGCGACAGACCCCTGCTACACCGATGACTAATAACAACCTGACATTTTTTTAAAACTATTTAAAATGAAATAAAATAATAAATTTTCTACCTTCAGCATCAAAAATTCTTCATCTGGAGCCTCTTGAGCAATTTCACACGCACGAACGGCTTAAAGTTGAGACACACATATCCGCACCGTGTCCGATCCGGGAGTCGGCTGAGTGTTGGACGTCGTGCGGAAGACAACTAACACAATTGCAACATATGCAGTAGTTCACACATGACCGATTCGACTCCGAGCGCCCTTTCCGCAACGATTCCGCACCGAGCACGGCTAGTTTAATTTACTTTTGGACGGACGCGGTGCGGTGTCGGAAGCCAGTGGTTGTGTACTTTCGCTTGTTTTCGGGCAAAATGGTCGACATAGAAAAACTAATCGAAGAAGTCAGAAAGTTTCCAGTCCTCTATGACCAAGCTAAAGAAAAATATAAACACAGTGAATATAAAGAGAAAGTTTAGAAACAAATTTCCATAACCTTGGAGGCAAAAACATTTTTAAACATTTTTCCGCTAAACAGGCTGCTTAAAAGAATCTACAAAAAATACACTGAGACAAGCAGAATTACGATTTGAGAGGTCTCAACGTATGCCGACTCACTGATGGACGCATTTTACCCGGACAAGCTACGGAGATGTGTGGTCTCTAGCTGGACTGGCCGCATGTGGTGCAACACTCGGCCGAGTCTCGGATCGGACACGTTGCGGATATGTGTGTTCCAACCTTTACGCGCACACACGTGGCAGCTACGGCGTCATGACGCGAGGCCCTGGCTCCCGATTGGTCACTTTTGGCGCGTAAGAACGCGCTTGTCTGGAAAGTTTTAGCGTCGGTTGCAGAGGATTCAGCCTCGAGCCGTCGCGTAAGACAGTCGACATTGCGAGTCGTGTGGGCGTCTTCACGCTTCGGCGTGGACACGCCCGTTATTCCGTTTTTGATAATTCAGCAGAGTGTTAATCTGTGACTCCTTTCTGTTTTTCGTTTTGTGGCAGACAGTGTCTGGCAAGCTACGAGTTTACTAGTGTTTCTGTTGGTGGTGTCCGCTTGCGGGCTTGATTTGGGTTATTCATTAGTGTGGGGGCGGAATTAATCGCCGAGTGATCCAAATAACGGCCTAGCCCATTTCTATGTCTTGCCAAGGGGCCATGAACATTACACCCACGCTTGACGCATAAGGAGAACATTCCGAACGTTACTGCAGCGACAGACGACGCCTACACGTAGCGCATTCCTTCCGTCTTTGAGGCTGAGCTAGTACCCAGGTAACAACATTGTGTCAATAAACTGTTTCGCCAGCATGTGCATAAGTTAATGTTAGTGTCGCACATTGATTCGCTGCGAGCCTGTCATGCTTGTCTTGCAATTAAACTCATATAAAGTAACTACAATGCCGTACATTGATTCGCTGCGAGCCTGTCTTGCTTGTTTTGCAATTAAACTCATATAAAGTAACCATAGTGTCGTACACTATTTCGCTGCGAGCGGTTGCAATTAAACTCACACACTCGTACCCGGCGTCCCGATTGATGTCTGGCACATCCACGTGTGAATCTCACGCGTGCGCAATATACCTGTTTAGTAGTAAGTCGTCATTTAGCTAGAATTAATGTTGTCTTGTACACCTCTGCATGCGTCGGAATTTTTAGGTAAAGTGCTTCCCAGCTGGGCGTATCTCATAAGTAGTTAGTACATATTGTTATACGTGCCGACTACGTCGGTACCATGTAAGTTGTTGGTTGGTCATGCGAAGTGGCCCAATAGATGTATTAACTGTACCGTCTTATGATTTTTCCCTTGTGTCTTGTGCATGTTCGTTTACAGGATGACTGAGTCACTATGTTACGATCGATGTAAGGTGAGCCCCGGACGTGGTGGACACGCGCTGCAGGTAGGTTGTTGCGTTTGTCGCTGCGCGGTGACTTCCAGAAGCAGCACTTGAGTATCTTTCGCCCCGTTTGACCCTCAAGGTCCGGTTGAACGTGGGTTTCTTGGACTTGGACTTTGTGGCGCCCTATATAGATGGCAACACACTTGCACTGTGGTGTCTCGTTTTAGGACCCCGCCCCTTCCTTGAGCGTATCTGAGCCGTGGCTTTTAGCCTGTTTCTTACGATTTCCAGGGTGAGCGTGCACATTTCCCGGACTTGTTTAGGTATTTGGTACTCATACAGTCGCGAGTGTCGAAAAGTCATTTTGATACTGTAACATATGGTCTGGAGCTGACTGGCAAGCTTCTTCAGAAATTTTATTATGAAGGTACAAGTATTTTCCTCGTTGATCTGATTTAGGTGTTGTCAAGCCTTCAAGCATTTGTTTTTACAGCAGCTGAAATCTCTTTTGAGAAGTAAAGCCATGGATTGAAATGAATTCTTTTTTGCATATTTTCACATCGAATCCATTCACCTTCACAAAATAGTTGACACGGAATTTCTGAGAAAAAACATTTTTCTTGGTTTTCTTTGGATATTCCCATTTTTTTGGAAGTCGCTTCATGTTGTGGTATAAATACGCATTCTGTTTGTTCTAGTCGCCAATATTCCAAAATTCGTTAAAAATTTTGTTTCCCGTGCCTTGGAGCAATATACTACAGTTTTGCTTGCATCGACAAGATGAGCGCAAAACTCTTGCTTCACTATCTTTACTCTTTACTTGTATAGGGTGAACCAAGATTTCGACGTGTTTTTCTTAATATATATTTATCTATATTTTTCTTTCGCCACCTACTTTTGTGTTTTTTTTCATGGGTTGGAAGATAAGCAAGCATTTTTGGTAAGTTCCTGTAAATAAAAAATACGCCGTGGATAGCGGTTCTGGTATTGTAAAAAATAATCATAGCATGACCGCTTATTACGATCGCACCTAAATACTAGATAAAGTTCGTTAAATAATTCAGAGGTGTTAATATCATCATCTAAACCTGACTCCGTTATAGCTATTAGATCATAATTTTCACTACCAAGATTTTTTAGATCTTCATTGGTTTGTGTTGAGACCTCTGGCATTTTGATAATAAACACTAATTGATTTACACTTCATAAAATTCACGTACGATGTATGCACCTAGAAGCGTAACAACAATTATAATAAAACTAAAATAGAAGATGAGATAGAAAAATAAAAATAAATGCAGGGGATTGTGGTTTTTATAATCGAGGGATATCAACATACCATGATTTGCAGTTTGTATTAATAGATCTGCGGCTTTATATTGCTACAGCCAAGCTGCAGAAGCAATGACAGACATCGTCAGTCTCCATCGAAGGAATTATCAAGATATACTAATGCAATCACAAGGTTACCTACTTAGGGTATTGTATTAATAATAAATTGTTTTATTACCTGTCTCAAGGTGAGCCTGCAGTACAGGGTCCTTATGAAAATCGACGATGCCATATTTTTGCACAAAATTGTTTTGAAGTAACTATCCACCCGCCAGTCATAAACTAATCCTGCTTTTGTTATGCAAAACCGCTTATCGTTGGTAGCATGCAATATTTTACCTTCGGCTGAACTCTTTAATGCTAAACTGACCTACATGTCGATCAGCCGCTCAGACTTGGCAACACAGAAGCAATAACTCCCATAAGATTTACATTGCTCCACCTTTGCTGTATTGCAAACTCACCTTGAGACTAATTATAGTGCTGTACATATTAAAATTAAAATGTTCCCTGCTGAGATCTAACTGAATTATTTTTATGCCCTGTTCTGTATTCACAACCAGAACTACCTATATGATTTTTAGGCTATAGATCTATCTTACTTGTTGAACCAAATAGACCTTTTGTGCTGTTGAGTGATGTTTTCTCATTCAGTAGTATGTACCTATCCGAACAAATATTTGAAATTTCACCTGGAATATAAACGAATAGAAAAAATATTTAGTCACTGACAAAATTTTATTAAGAGTAACAATAAATATTTTATTAGATTAAAACTACATATTTCAATACATTAAATTACAATGTTTTCCGTTGGTGAGACGGAAATGTTAAAAGTAGGCGTATTCGCATGTGATGCGTATCGCCAGCATTATGTGCTTAGGCATTATGGTCAGTTTCTTGGCGAAGATGGCGCACAGATTGGCGTCCTCGAAGATGTCGATTAAGTACGGCTCTCACGCCTCTTGGAGCGTTCCAATGGTGGCGCTCGTGAATAGCAGATAGGAGTTGGTGCCCTGGGCGATCTCGCGAGCCAGACGTTGGAAGGACAGCTTACATATGAGGAGCTTGGTACATTTCTGCTAGCGCCTGATACCGCGGAGGCCATCGGCACCGGGCCTGTATGGAGGGGGTTTGTTTTTATTTTTATATTCTTTGATAGCTGGTTTCTTCAGATGCCCAAATTATTCTGTAAGTCGTTTTTTAGTCACTTCCATAATAACCATGTCATCTGTATACAGTAACACATAGTATTTGATCTGTTGCATTTTCCAGTTTCCTATAAGCAGTGGTTTTTATTGCTTTGGACAGTTCTTGGCCGCTTCATCAAGCATTAGCTGATGTGAAAAGTAATGGATTCAGAATGCAGCTTTGTCGCAACTCTGTTATTGGTTCAAATCCTGTTGATTTTATGGGATTTGTCCTGATGAACGAGGTATGAGTTTCATAGAGGGATTTGATAACATCTCTTAGTCCTTTTCTGTTCCTTGGTATTTGTCAAACATCTTCTCTTTGTACACTGTCAAATGCTTTTTCAAAATCTGGGCACACAAAATCCATCCTTTTATTGTATTTCAATGGTTTTTTACATATCTGTCCGATGCTAAAGACTATGTCTTGTGTGCTGTGTCGTATTGTACATATAATAAATCAAAATTCCACTCTTTTAATTAGCCACCCTTGTGCAGTGAACAATATGTACACCTACACTTGGCAGCCCTGATTAGATTGTAAGTAGCAATTGAAACTACTACCATAGTATCGATGAAAGAGAAAACCTGCAAGGAGCTTTAGTCTTCATTTTATGTTATAGTGTATCTCTAAGCCATAGAGTCGCCTTAAAAACACCCTGTATACATTTATTTTTATAATAAAACATGTGCAATAGTACAGTAATGTGCCATTAATTCGAAGTCCAGTGTTATGAATTTCAAGAGAATGTTGATCATCAAATGTGTTCATATAGCAATATTGTAATCCGGATATGATTTAATAAATCAAAAATTTCCATGTATGGGGTCTGCATGTGCATTGCTTAGTCGTTCGTGTCCGTATTTTGCTTAATCACGGCGGTACTAAAACGTGCTCACAAAACGTTGTCATTATACAAAAAATGGTTATATAACTTAAATATGGAATTCTCGAAAAGCAAAAACGTTAAAATACAGTTTCGGAGCGTCAACAGTCAGTGATCTAAACAAAAATGAGATGATATACAGTGGTAGGATAAAAATTAAAATGTGTCATGTTATTAGATTAGATGAATTCATTATCTTTTGGGCACCTTTATAATTGCCCGAAAGGTCCAGTGTTTTACCGTTTTTTTTATTGTCTCAAATCCTAAAACAGTTTAAACACAGGAAACGTATGCATCAGGTCCGCTGACATCGATATAACTAAATATATTGGAGTTTAACAAATGATTCAGTCATCAAGATGTTTCCATATTCAGCATCAATCTGGTTTTCATTGATTCAAGTTATTGGGAAACTTCAGTATTGTAAAAATACAGTGGACAAAAAAATACTTTTTATTAAAGATTATTAAAAACCCTGGAAGCAACAATTTCAAAACTCTCGGTCGTAACGTCAGCATAGGAAGGCCGAAGCGACTAATGATGGAATTTACTTATCAAGTCTTATCTATTTCAGAAAATGCTATAATTTGCCAATTCCACATTGCTGTGTTGATGTCATAGATAAAGACAAGAAATAGATAGCCGACTCTCTCATTCATTTTTAGGAGTGGATCAGTAGCGCCATCTGTAGTTGCCGCGCATCAATCAAGAATAATCGATAATTTAAATTGTACAGGTGTCTGTAAAATAATCGCTAAACTAATTGCGGGAAATTTGAAATGCTTATTATTTTAAATATTGGATGATTTTTATTTTAAATTGTTTGTGTTTTGCATGTTTGTTTAACAAAACGTGTTTGTTACAACAAAATGCAATAACACTAAAAATTTAAAATAAAAACCTTGAAAACATTTAATAAGTAATGCAGAATTCAATGATGAGTATAGAAACGTATAGTTATTTATTATTGATAATTTCAAACCAATCATATGTACATCATTGTTGCAATAGAAAACACTTACACAAAGCAGTAAAATATTACAAAGAATTGTGAAACAATTTATATACCTAGTAATAAATAGCGAAGTTTATCGATAATGTTTTTACAAATCTAAAATGTTATTTTGTTAGTTACTATACAACATCTGTTTCGTAATAGTTATTTGTACAACCAGTTTTGAAAGTCATACTTTTTTATATGAATTTGTAGTTTGCAAGTAAATGAATGAAAAAAAGGACTTTCCGACCGTTTGTACACTTAGTATTTTCCATAGTGATCTCTTGTAACTCGAAATTTAGTTGAAAAGGACTTCAGAATTTCCAACTGTCAAATTAACAACTCACAATTTCAATAAAATAGTTAAAAAAAATGTATTTTTCTTTACGAGTTTTTGTTGAAAAAAGTGATACTATCTTCACAATTTTTTGTTTAAATAGACGACTTTCGTGATCACTATGCAAAAAATATGTATGACCCTCATCGCTATCGGGATTAATTATAATTAAAGTTCTAAATGTAGGTATCTTAAATAGTTAATTGCATTGCAAAATTTCAATATTATTAATGGTGTGAAATGTTACAAGAGAATGAAAGGTTCTAATAGTTATTTATGGTACAAGTGAGTTATATTATAAATAATCCATGAGAGAAAAGTTGAGCTCATGAGTGCCAAAAATTGTTTTTATCGAATAATAACTCATTAAATACCAAAAAAACATAAATTTTGTAATGACGGTTGAGAAGTTAGTGACAAATTAATTGAGAGTGAATTAATAGTTATTTATAATACAAGTGCGTAAAGCTAGTTTTTAGTCATGTGTAAGACAGAGTTAAAACGGGTGCGTGGCGAGTCTTTTCAGCTTTTCGAGTGACTAAAAATGCTTTACGCATATGTATTGTACAATATTTTATTTATGATAGAATTTAGAAAACACATGGTAAATATGAAAAAATACCCTTCCCGCTGCTGCTCATCAAAGTCAGTGAGTAACAAAACACGTAAGTCGCTGATTTTATTTGTTTGCTGCTTTCCCTTGACAATGGAACTTATTATTATTATTAAGTTCCTAGGATAATAAAATTAACAACGCAAGATGCAGACTTAAGACGTTTTGTTTATAATTGCAAGTGTTTATGTGACATGTCACTCACAGGTAACATGACACACAAAAATTAATCCTGGTGACAGATGGCAAACCAAACGATTTTTAAAAAAATCTAGGAAAATTTCGATAAGCAGCAGGAAAAATATA
This sequence comes from Agriotes lineatus, assembly GCA_940337035.1. Lineage (NCBI taxonomy): Eukaryota > Metazoa > Arthropoda > Insecta > Coleoptera > Elateridae > Agriotes > Agriotes lineatus. The sequence continues at coordinate 28,240 of CALNHX010011815.1, forward strand.
ATAAGATAACACGGAATGTAAGGCCTATTAACATTTTCGCCAGGCATCAAACCGCAGCTTCGTCTTGGCTTGTACTTGCTTACCTCAAATGTTATTAGGTCCTTACATTCCTTGTTACTTGAATAGCTATTAAATGTAAATTACGATTACTACATTAAATAATAGGTTTACCTTGATAAAAAAAAAAACTTCACCCTAGCAAACAGTTGGTTATAATTATTTACTATACAAGTAGTGTTATGCGGATATTACCCACTAGAGAACAAAATTGGCCTACAAAGTCGTAGATCGTGTGGGCTAATTTTCTCATGTGAGCAATACCTCGTAACACTACGCGTGCAGTACATTTTATTCATACCTCTCAATAAACTCACTAAAAGCATCGAAACCAACATTTTTGTTTGAAATCACAGTAGGTACCTGATGGTAATCAAAAAGTCACTTGTGTATAATATTGATATTGCAATTGTTAAAATCGCTATAGTTTAGTGCGAGGTATTGGATAAAAAATTAGAACTACGTTGCTACTGACTACGTGACTAATGGAATCATGCTATTAAACAATCGTTTTACAAACTTAAAACTGCTAACTAAAAATAAACTTTATACGGTATTATAGATAAAGTATTTATAAGACACGAGAGTAAGTTAATAAATTATTATGTTGTATCAGTTACTTAAAGTTAAGGATAGATATTACATTATATTTAAATATACATATATACACACGAGCGATGACATTTTGATATTCCGCCTGAAACTCAAACGGAAATGAATCAAGTAAGTCACCCACTTCAAATAAAATAAAATTTTAAAAAGTATACTTAATAGCAATTTTATGTAAGAATTAAATTAGTTTGAATTTAATTTTTAAACATGGTTTTTGGAATACTAGAATTTCTAAGATTTTTTTCAAGAAATTAGTTGGATTCTTGCAGGTGACGCTTGTGTTTGCGTTTTTTATTAAATTTCTGAAATGCCAGAACTTTCAAAGGATCTCCACTTTCCGCAGCTCCTTGTGTATCCTTACCATTAAGTATTCTGTTAATATTACTTATATACCTAAATACTACTATATCTAC
>CALNHX010011816.1:0-29313 GCA_940337035.1 Agriotes lineatus
AATCCACACCGCAGCACAGATCACTTTTAAAATTCACTAACGGGTACTATGAGCGTGTGGGATGGCATAGAGGTGGTCCCGGTCGCTAACTATTAACAAATATTATATCTTTGTGATATTAACCACACAAACTTCTGACAACTGTCATATTTTATTTGACTTTCTTCAAAGGTATGCATAATTTTATGAATTTAACTAAATTTTTGCAATTATTTACTTTAATCGACGTTTCCAAATCGTAAAAGTATAAGTGATATACAGGGTGTATTAGAACGTGCGGCTAATAATTACCGCACTCAATTCTACGTTGAAAAACAAGCAAAAAACTTTAACACCAATTTGGTCTTACACGAAGTCTTTAAATTATAAGCACTTAAAGGTTTTTTAATTTGGCAACGTTGTACAATTTAAAGCTAAGAGAAATGCATTTAATTACCCTTGATCGTATATGTTTGTGATTCTGCAATTAAATCAAGTATGTGTTTATGTTTTTCATGGATATCCTCTAAAATTATTGAAATAATAGACAAATCAAGATTGAATGCGTTCTATTTAAATTAATACTCTTTTTTGGCTACAATAGCTGTTCAAAATGAGCACCTCTAACTTCTACAAATTTGGTACACCGAGTAAGAATGTTTGTTATTAGATTTTTCAGCATGTTAGGATTGTGTATTTCTCTAACTGCATTATTTATCCGTTCAATAAGTCGCTCTTCGGTTTCAATTTCTACTTGATAAACATGAGCTTTTAAAAAGCCCCAAAAGAAAAAGTCTAGGACATTTACGTAAGGACTTCTTGCGGGCCATGGTATCGGAGCATCACGCCCGATCCACCGCTCTTGATTTAACCAATCCCTAGTTTTAAGCTCGCAGTGGGCTGGAGCTCCATCTAACCGAGCCCACATATCTCTCTTGACAAGTAACGGTACTTCTTCCAATAATCCCGGTAAATCGTTGTTAAAAAATTTGAAAAAAAATTCGGCGTTTAATCGACGAGGCAAAATGTGTGGCCTTATTAGTCTATTTCCGATTATTACACACAACTGTCACATGACTGATATCATCCAATGAGAATCATGCATTTTTTGAAAATCGACCAATCCCGAACTGATTAGCTGATAAGCGCCCGTGGGCTGCTTACCAAGCGATAAGCTCCCTAGGGATGATTATCGACCCCGTAGATGGTGTCATAATTAGAAATAGAAATGCAAGAAACAAGCAATTTTAATTTTTTGGCATTATTAGATCAATTTTAAGTCATAATTCGTACACGGGTTTTGTGTAATAATCTTCAAAATATAAACGCGGGAAACACACTTACCTACATATAATTTTGCCCGTGCCAAGAGTCATCGTGCTGGTTGCCCTTAGAAAACTGCCCTCGGGCAAGCCCTCGGGACAGTTTTCATTGCAACCAGCACTCGACCCTTGGCGTGTGAAAAATTATCGGTAAGTATGTCTCGCCCTTGTTATATTACTATTGATAATTCCAGCCCATACATTGACGCTGAATCTAAACTGGTGATGGATGGAAGACATAAGGGTTTTCATCGGCCCAGTGGTGCATATTGTGCATATTAAACATTCCGTTACGGGTAAATGTGGCTTCATCCGTCAATAAAATGTTTTCAATGAAAACCGGGTTGACTGCGTGTTACCGTAATAACCATCCGTCGCGGATAATCTTCCGGAAGCAACTCATGGACTAGCTGGAAGTGAAACGGATGTATAAGATTTTCTCTTAACACTCGATGTACAGCAGTATGGCTAATATTAAGTCTTCGAGCTACAGAACGGGTACTTTGTCAAGGTTCGTCTTCAAATACCTGTAAGATGTTTTCTTCTATTTCTGGTTGTAATACATGTCGCGGTCGCCCTCCACCAACTCCCTGCATAGGTTCTATTCTCCCTGTTTCTCTTCAGCGCCGATCTAGCGTTTCAATAACATGAGCATGAGGATGTCTCCTGTTTACATAACGTTCGGCATATAAATTTGAAGCTTGGTGACAATTACCGCCACATTCGCCTTATATCAAATACATATCTACGTATTCAGGAAAACTGCATGCCATGTTTTTTCCCAAAACCAAAAACACAAAACTGAAGAATCAAACAAAAAACAAAGTAAGTTAGAATAATAATAACAGGGAATAACTAATAAATAATGAATGAAGCAGGTTTTACGAAAAGAAAAGTGACTTTTACAAGTGTCAAAAATGACATTAATACATCCAGTTATGAATTTTTTATTGTTACATTTTAAAAATAAACCCACCTTATAATGCATAGTTGCAACGTCTTCCAAAACTATAAATCGCGAAGATTTTGCATTCTTAAATATTAAATTATACGTAAACTAATTACCAAAATGTTATAATTTATATTTGATTACTTATTTTAATTGTTGAATTATGTGTTGTTGATACTATTTAAATCTATTTTTCAACCAAAGTTTGAGCATTAATAACTCCTTAACCAAAGAGTTAACACTAAAATGGCGTGGTGTAATTATTAACCGCATGTTTTAATACACCCCGTAAAATTAGGTATTGTATGTATTTATATTTCTTTAATATTTTGACCAATAAAGGGCCTATAGAGGCACTAACATTCGATTTTAACACCCCCATAGAGAGCGCCTGAGTGAAATTCTGGCACGTAGCAAAAAAATAAAATATAGCTAATACCCAAATGCATTATAAAAATTATACAAAAACGTGTGGCCAGCTTTTTTGTAATATTTTTTTGAAAAAGTTGAAATACTTAAAAATAAAAGCTCCCAAAAATTTATTAAGAATTAGAATTAGACTTTTCTAAAAGAATAGTAAATTCCCCTCCTTTTAAGGTAAACAATATGTTAAAATTCCCTGACTATACAATTTTTCATTTTTGAATAAATAAACTGCAGTTTTTCCATGTATCTATTTATATTTGTTTATTGTAAATGAAACAAAATGTGCGTTCATACAATGCGCTGCAGTGCGGCGGTCTCGCTTGGGTGTCGCAAAACGTCTGGCAAGTCGCGTGCCTGCGGTGGTACGGCCGCTACTCGGGATCCAGGAAACCTTGTAGAATGTAGAAAAAAAAATCCAAGGAAAAAATCCAGGAAAAAAATCCATGGAATAAAAATCCACGGGAAAAAAATCCATGGAAATAAAATCTAAATTCTAAAAATTACTGTTGTTCAAAGTACTCCACCTATTTTTGCTTTTACTGCGTCTTCTGTTATACTAAAGGACTTTTAGACATTATAATCAATTATTTGCTGTTCGTGCCACTTTGTTTAAAAGTGTTACAAAATGTCGAGCAAAAGTTATGGTAAATACAAGTTAGTTAATGATGTCAATAAAGTGTGACTAAGTACTATATTATATCTCGTAATACAATAAGACGTAAGAAATCTTTAATATTGTTGAAAATAATGTACCATTTGTTCTAATGTACATTAAAAAATTAGACTAACTGCCCGATAAATACTCATTTTAAGTCGAATAATTTCTTTCAGGCGAGTCACTTTGTATATAATTAAGTCTAATCTAATTAATATTACCGTACTCTAGTTAACCAAAACAACAAAAATGATTGATTGAAACGTCAAAAAGTTTAAAATTTATTGCTCGGCAAATCACTTCATTTTTATTCGCTTTACTCTGTAAATCACTTGGTAAATCAGATCGCTTCTCTATTATAAATGGGCTTTTTGACGTTTCAATGAATTATTTTTGTTGTACTAGAGTACAGTAGTAGTAATTAGATTAGACTTAATTACATACAAAGTGACCCGCCTGAAAGAAATCAGTCCCCTTACAATTAGTATTTATCGGGCAGTTAGTCTAATTTTGTGATGTACCCATCGGCTGCATTGAAAACTGGTACAAGGAAAAAAGTCTATTTACCCGAATATTTGAACATTTTGTTGGTGGCACTATAATTCTATGTTAAATTCGAGGTTAGCAGGTTAGGTTTTGCGTCAGTTTTGACACAAACTGGCGCAAAACCTAACCTGCTAAACTCGAATTTGACATAGACTCAAAGTGCCACCAACAAAAATTTTAAATATTCGGGTAAATAGATTTTTTTGCTGTACCACTTTTCTATGCAGCTGATGGTACATTAGAACAAATGTTAAATTATTTTCAGCAACATTAAAGATTTCTTACGTCTTATTGTAAAAAATCATTGTATTAGGAGATATAATATAGTACTTAATCACACTTCATTGACATCATTAACTAACTTGTATTTACCGTGACTTTTGCTCTAATTTTTGTAACACTTTTAAACAACGTGTGAGAACCATAAAAATAATTGATTATAATGTCTACAAGTCCTTTAGTATAACAGAAGACGCTGTATGATTCACAGTATAAAGCAACAACAAATGAAGTGCTTTGAACAAAAATCATTTTTAAAATTTGGATTTTATTTCCATGGATTTTTTTCCTGTGGATTTTGATTCCATGGATTTTTTTCCTGGATTTTTCCGTGGATTTTTTTCTTGGTCGTAAAAATAGTATATTAAAGTATGAGTGGATAACAAGGTCTTTAAAACACGCGCGAGTTTTCGAGCACGACGGCGTAGCCGGAATGCTCGAAATAGAGCAAGTGTTTTAAAGACCAGTTATCCACGAATACTTTACGCTATTTTTTATTATACCTCCAATACTGGAAATTAATTACGCACTAAGAACTTAGAAATAATTTTTGTCGTGATAAATCGAGAGGGCATAATAATATTGCTACTATAGTTACGAGAATTATTTACGATTTTGTCGCGTCCACGTCCGTTGTTGCATTCAGTCGTTTCCTTGACAACCTTTAAAGCTCGGCGAGCTTTAATCGCCTGTTTTCTCACGCTCAGGCCTGCTTTAAACGGCAATTCTGATGCAAGTATAATAAAAACTAAATAAAAAGTTTCATAAAAGAGGAAGTCTTAAAGGTGTCAATTTGACAAAATAAGGACATTAACAAAAATTATTAAAAATTGTAGGAAATCCTACTATTACGGTAGGGATGGTAGGGTGTATGACTGGATGTGTGTGTGGATGTATGTAACGGCTCAATAGCCGAAAGTAGTGAACCAATTTTGATGAAATTTAAAATGTTCCGGTATATCGAAAATTCATTGAGAAAATAAGCTTTTGAAAAAATCTAAAACCGGAAGCGAAAGTTAGACATGTTTTTTGGTAGCATTTTTTTTATTCAGAAGCCGAATTTTCAAATCTGAGTGGCAGATACGAAAGAAGACCGAAAATGGAGTGTAAACACTTTTTATCGGACACTCAGATTTGAAAAAGGCGGCCGCTATGAATTTTTTAAAATTGTGACTTTAACGCCTCCCATCACAAGTCAAAAACGAGTTATCTGATCAGGTTCAATGATAACTTGTTTGAAAGCCCTTTGGCGGTAATATACCATAAAAGAAAATTAATTTTGAAAATTTAAGAACCATCACGATGCTATTCCAAAAATTTTTAAACTTTTGAAAATTATTACAAAAAAACTGACCACACTATTTTGTTTAAATTTTCTACACTTATACAGCTTGCTATTAGCTAAATTTTTTTATGAACGTCGGTATTCTATTGTGGCGCCCTCTACGAGGTTTTGAAAATCGGAAATTAAAGCTATTATAGATCTTTTATTACTCAAAATATGAAAATAGTTGAAATGTCAAAGTTGTGCAGTATATATATATAAGTTACGCTCATGGCTACGTAGGAACAACTTGTGTGTTGTATCTTTTCTTCAGTGGTATACATTAGAATAACTTTTAATTGTCTTTTTGACAAGTAATAATTCCTATGTTAACTCGTAAAATAAACGCTCTAATCTATTGGTCTCATTTGTAACTATGGAAATGACCTGTATGATTAAATAGTGGCATAGCAACGAAACGCTTATGTTAACTATTAAAATAAATTCCCTGTATACTCAACGCTATTAATAAATTAAAATTTGACTGCTGCCCGATTCGATATCGGTATAGTAATATTTATTTATGTATCAAGGACGACAATATGGTTTTTACGGAAGAGTTTGCAATTGCTGGCCAAGGCGATAGCTTAGGCAAGCAAGCAGGCGACGCCAAAAAAACCAATCGATGCGCATATTAACTTTTTCTGTCATAATTTGTAAAAATTCTGTAAAAGGCTTTACCCAGAACATTCCTCATCATTGTGACAATAAATAATTTTAAAAATCAAATTAAGTTAGGAGTAAAGATATCTTTACGTTTCTAATAAATTAAATAAATTTTCAAATAAAAAAAACGTTACCGGTGCCGGTGGTCGAATTCGAAAGGCAGGCAGACAGCGTGTGCAGCCTCAACGTTTAGTGCGATATCCTAAGGGAGCGTGCAATTTCTATCTAAGCCACGGAAGACCGGCTTCTCTAATTTCTCCGTCGCAGGTATATTTAGTAATCGCTAATTTATGCCGCGTTTTTGTACTGTAAAAAATTTATTCTGTATCTATTCGCTCCCATTTTTGGTAAGAATAAAGCCTACACTATGTACAAATTATTACTTGTATTTATTACTAAGTTGAATGAAAAATAAACACGCTGATGTGTGCGACGCGCGGTTGTATTTAAGCGAACGGTATTATTGTGGAAACTTTTTGAATTTTTTACGACCTTATCTTTTATTTGTTGGGTTCTATTTTCGTCAAGTGTAAGGCCTGATCTATGTGCAAATTACTACTTTAATCTATTTCCCACTTAACGCAAATATAAATAAAATGTTATTATTTTAAGGTGCTCACCCTGTGTATATCTGTATGAAATTGCACCGGTTTCATGCGAGGTAGATATACAGGGTGATTTTTTGAAAACGATCCGCCTGAGATATTTCAGAAACCAAAAGGAAATTAAAAATTTCCGAAAATAGGTCCACTTATATGTCAAGGGGGAAACGGTTTGACCTATGATTCACACTTTTGACGTTTACCCCTGCGCCCCCATGAATCCCTCCCCAAAAATTTTGAATGGAATGACCCATCGCGTGGTATCTCAAATGAAAGCTTATCTTATAAGGATTATGGTGATGTGTCACTTGCGCATTTTTTTTATTCAGCATTGAGAAATGATCAATTTTTTCAGCAATAGAGTACACCATTTTTACGGAAACCAATGTAGTATGTAGGTGAAACTGACTAAACGGAAACAACTAATGTGACAGGTTGCTAGACAAAACGTTAACGGCTTGCTTTCTTTTTTTCCACGCCTACCTGATTCAAATTAGGTTTCGATAGCGATTACCGTTCTCCTGAAGTGGCAATGATAAACTTTCTCATAAAATGTATGAGAAAATAAAAAACGTGGGCAAGTGACACATCACCATAATCCTTATAAGATAAGCTTTCATTTGAGATACCACGCGATGGGTCATTCCATTTAAAATCTTTGGGGAGGGATTCGTGGCGGCGCAGGGGTAAACGTCAAAAGTGTGAATCATAGGTCAAGCCGTTTCCCCCTTGACATATAAGTGAACCTGTTTTCGGAAATTTTTAATTTCCCTGCCAACAGACAGACAGACAGACAGACAGACAGACAGACAGACAGACAGACAGACAGACAGACAGACAGACAGACAGACAGACGGACAAACAGACAAACAGACGGAATTAAGAAAACCTCTTTTTTTGCATAGTGATCGTGAAGGTCGTTTTTTTAACAAAAAATCGCATTGAAAGTTCCACTTTTTTAACGCAAAAATCGTGAAAAAGTACACTTCTTTAACTATTTTATTGAAATGTCAATTTGACAGTTGTCAATTCCGAAGTCCTTTTCGACTAAATTTCGACCAAGAGATCACTATGCAAAAACACTACGTGTACACCTTTTGAAAGTCCTCTTTTTCATTCATTTGCTTGTGTTGTGGAGCCTTCTCAGTTTTCCGTTATTTGGAAAATTCCTGATTGCCAGCTCGCCTTGGAATTTAATGGACTGTATGAATTGTAGGTTTCACTGAATTATACACACGTTGAAAAGCCGGAAATATGTTACTTTATTAGCAATAAACAACACATTGAACATTTACAAAGAATTAGCTTTTGGAGTGCGGACCGGTTCGCATGCTGCCACGTTGACAGATGGAACGTAAGTGCGGTGAGCGGCGAGGCAAAGCCCGCTCGACCTTCTACTGCGCACAGTATGAATTCAGAATGCAAGAGAGGCGGCAAAAGTTTATAAAGTCCTTAACATACCGCCCGCCTTGGAAAGGGTAACCTTTCAAATAAAACAGTACAGAGTTGACATGTAAAAGCTAGAGTAAAACATGTAACATGAACGCACATATATACAAAGCATAATAGTACATGGATCTTAATCTAGTACAAGAAAACCCGAACAATGGGGAGCCAAAAGGCTTTACGAAAACTGCGCTGAACGCTAACGCACTAGTTCACAACACTAGGTAGCGGGCACAATTTGGCGAAGGATCGCTTCATGATCCCTGACACAGTGTTCACTGACGCCACACGCGTAACGCCGTCAAGTCCAGGGTGCAGCTCGGTGACCCGGCCTAACCTCCACTTCAGAGGGGGTAGATTGTCATCCTTGATGAGGACCATGGAACCAGGCTGGAGGTCCGAAAGATGCGTGCGCCATTTGGTGCGCTGTTGGAGTTCCGAGATGTACTCTTTACTCCATCTCTTCCACACATTCTGGTGAAGTTGTTGTATTCTCTGGTATTTAGGCAGCCGAGACTCGGCTATCTCAGTAACGTTGGGATCAGGCAGTGACACCAACGGACGACCAATCAGGAAATGAGCAGGAGTCAAAGGCTGAAGGTCGTTTGGATCAGAGGACAAAGGGGACAGGGGTCGGGAGTTTAAGGCCGCTTCCACCTGTGCTAACAAAGTGCTAAATTCATCATAATTTAGACTAGCGTTACCTATAACGCGACGTATGTGATGTTTGGAGGACTTAATTCCGGCCTCCCACAATTCGCCAAAGTGGGGACTGTGCGCGGGTATAAAATGCCAAGCTACTCCGTCGTTCGCGACTGATTCGGAAATAGAAGGGTTTTGTTCCGCGAGAAAATTGCCTAATTCGATTAACTCGGAATTAGCGCCTACAAAGTTAGTGCCGTTGTCTGAGTAGACATGGAGCGGTTTGCCTCGTCGAGCCACAAACCGGCGAAAAGCCATTAAGAAGGTTTCAGTAGAAAGATCAGCGACCAATTCAAGGTGCACTGCCTTTGTGACAAAACAATAAGCTGTAACTCGTTGTAAGCGAGCGAATCTTGAATACTGATTGAACGGAAATGGTTCAACAGAGGTTACAGGAAGACTCTGAACTTCTTTTTTGAATTCTGGAAGCTCAGCACGAACATGTTTGGAAGCAGGCCAAGATGCCTCACCTTCGCTTAGCCAGGTGGGACCATGCCACCAAAGGCTTAACAGACCCAGCGGGTCAAATATCTGCGATCTTTCAGACAAGATGCTACGCTTGGTAGCCTTACTACTTGTAGAATTTGAAATATTGAACATCAGATGATCGCTTTTAAAGGACCAAATCAAACCAAGGGTGTTTGTGTGCTCATGTGCACTGAAATCAAGAACACCCGGATGCAAATCGGAATCTGGTATTCCATCGAGAACTTCTGGAGAGTTAGAAATCCACTTTCTAAGTTTGAAGCAGCCTGACTCAAGAATCTGATCCAAGTTTGAGCAAAGAGTACGCGCTTTCTCAGGAGTGTCGGCACCTGTCAGAAGGTCGTCGACGTAGAAGTCCTCCTTTATGATTCGAGAGACTTCGGGATTTGAAGCCTCACATTCGATGCCCAATTGGGTTAAGCATCGAATAGCAAGAAAAGATGCTGAAGCGGTGCCATACGTAACCGTATTCAGGTCGTACGACCGAAGAGGCTCAGCTGAGGAGGGTCGCCACAAGATTCTCTGAAGGGGCCTATGGTTAGGATTCACCAGAACCTGGCGATACATCTTCTCGATATCAGCTGATATAGCGAATAAATGCTTGCGAAAGCGAACAAGAATGGAAAATAAGTCTTGTTGCACGGTTGGGCCAACCATCTGAATACTGTTCAGAGATTGCCCTGAAGTGGTTGCTTGAGAACCATTGAATACAACTCGGAGTTTAGTTGTCAGGCTTTCCTCTTTTAAGACTCCGTGGTGGGGTAGATAATAGGATATCTCGTTTGAATTAGGGTTTGAAACGGACATATGACCTAATTCAGAATATTCATTCATGAAACTCGAATAGCGATTGGACAAGTCAGGGTTCGCTTGTAACCGCTTCTCTAATGATAAGAATCTTTTCTGAGCGATTTGCAATGAATCACCCAATACCTCTACAGGTTCCTTGAGAGGGATAGAGACAATGAATCGACCATTCGCTTCTCGTTGCGTATTTTGCACGAAATGTGCCTCACAGGCGTTCTCTTCATTTGTGCGAACCTTTTCCTCTGGGTAATGTTCGAGTTGCCAAAACCTAGCAATGGGATCAGAAGCATCCTCGATCGTGCTAAGATTGCACTGTACAGGGTACGCAGAAGGGGGGCCTGTAGGGCCAGAAACAATCCAACCAAAACGAGTCTTTTGGAGGATGGCAAGATTTGGGCCTAGACCAATTTGTCCAATACAAAGGAGCTGCCAGAAAATGGGCGAACCAATCAGAATGTCGATGGTGCCCGGTTGGTCGTAGGACAGATCTGATAACTTGATGTTATCAGGAACCTTGAAACTGTTTCGCTGGACGCGAAAACTTGGGGTTGTACCTGTAATCTCATCGAGAACAAGACAGGATAGACCAATGCCGTATGAAGTGTGAGGGGCTTGCAGCTTGATATCACACCTAGCCTTGATTTGAGAAGTGGCTTTACTTAAGCCAGAAACAGTAACGTTGACTTCGCGAATTGGAAGCTTCAACCTTTTACACAAATCTGAACGTATAAAGTTCGATTGGGAACCGGAATCCAACAGGATTCGCACAACGTGAGGCGTACCATCATCAGCGATGAGTTTAGCGGTAGCCGTAGGTAAGAGTACCTGCAAAGCATTCGAACAGAATGCAGAAATCGATTGATTTAGCTCAACAGGGGTTTCTGCTGACACTGCAGATCCTGGTTGACTAGAAGAAGCGTTCTGAGGCTTATCCTCATGAAGAAGAGTGTTGTGCCTTGATTTGCACTTTCTACACGTATGTTTGGAGCTACAGAGGCTCGATAGGTGACCCTGAGTTAGGCAATTAAAGCATACGCGGAGCTCTTTTGCCTTTGACTTTCTGTCAAGAACAGACAGCTTGACAAACTTATCGCATTTGTACAAGGAATGAGATCCTTTACAAAGGGGACACGAAGGGGTACCCGACACAAATGATTTAGAATGTACCTTGGAAGACCTTTCGGGTACAAGCTTGCTATCTTTTACCTCTAGAGTTTCTAGAAGATTTGCTGTATTTTGTAAGAATTCCTTGAACTCATCAAGATTAGGCAGGTCAGAACTTGACCGGTTTCTAAGGACCTCCCATTCACGAAATGTAGTGGGGTCCAGTTTTTTAGAAACTACATAAATTATAACAAAATCAAGAAGCTCGCTTTCGGTAGCTAATGATTTGATTGCTGCAAAATGTTTGAATAACATATCGCTAATCGTACGTAATTTAGTTGCAGATTCCTTACTGCAAGATTCAAGCTCGAAAATAGCCTTGAGGTGGTTATGAACCAGAATTTTTGGATCATTGTATCGATTGCACAATGCCTCCCAAGCTAGAGTATAATTACCCGCAGTAAACTCTAAACTTTTTATAATTTGGCTTGCATCACCCTGTAAACTAGCCTTTAAGTAATGCAGCTTTTGAATATTAGTTAACGCTTGATTCTCATGAATTAAACTAATAAAAATCTCACGAAATTCCAGCCATTCTGACACGTTCCCTGAATATTTGGGAATCGAAATGGCAGGAAGGCGTACAGCTCGATTATTGCAATGTGAACTGCAATTTGAATGCGTTGATCTTACGCTACCGTTAGGAGATCCAGAACGATCTGGTGCAACATCAGATTGCTTGTTGTATTCATTAATCAAATATTCAGCTTGTGAGATTGCACGAAAATAAGAGTTTTCAAATTCGACTTGTTGCTGCATTTCAGATTCTGTATCCTTACTGGTGTCTAAAATTTGTTCATGAACCTCATAATATTCTGATAACACGGTGGCTATAGCATCCAATCTTTTTTGCAATTCAATAATTTGAGTACTAGGTAAAAATTGATCTTCATCATGAACTATTTGCAAAGATTGCACGTAATTTGAGAAACGCGTGAGCTTGCCCTTGATAGAGCCTCGTACTCTTACAAGTGGATCCATAATTGTTGAAATGAAAACAACTTAAGGATGAAAACTGTTCGTACGCCACTGGCGTGAATTTTGTAGGCTTCTGGTACGCGGACCCAACGGGTCAACTATCTGTGATATTTCAGGCAAGATGCTACGCGTGGTAGCCTTACTACTTGCAGAATCTGAAATATTCTTTAATGATAAAACCTTTCGCACGCCTCTGGCGCGAATTTTGTTTACAACGCAGACAGCGCTTGATAACAACGCGAGAAACCTGTCGCTAACGACGCAGAAAACGACCCTGGTAGAACGCGAGATGATTCACCTGTGACTGCTTCGACTGCAGTATGAAACCTGCAGGGGATATCGCTAACAAACGTAATAGCTTGGCATTTCACGCAATTAAAATGTTTATATGACTCATAAACCATTTGTTTACGCAATAATACGCAGCTGAAATTATGCACATGTATAACACAGATGATAGAAAACCAAATATTCATGCATAGGAAATCACAAAAATAGGAAATTAGGCTTACATTGATATTGGTGTATGTGCCGCCTTGCCGGTTTTCCTCGTTGCTGTGGTTCGTACTACCGTCTCGCCTGCAGCTGCAATGCCCACGTGCACGAACTTGGCGCCAAACTCGGCGTTTGGCTATCTACCGTCTGCTGTCTTCCTTCCTCTCGTTACGGGCACCGCATGTGCCCTCTTCGTTCCACGCGTTGCGGCGATTATGGAACGCTGCTTCCTTGCGGTCGATTACATGCGATGCAATACAAAACTGAATATGCTTTTGTACTTGCCAATGACCAATGTTGTCGAATGCTGTCGCTGTTGATTGGACTCGCAATGACCTAATGTGGTTTAATCCTGGCTCTGTAGGACCAATGTTGTCGAATGCTGTCGCTGTTGATTGGACTCGCAATGACCTAATGTGGTTTAATCCTGGCTCTGTAGGACCAATGTTGTGGAGCCTTCTCAGTTTTCCGTTATTTGGAAAATTCCTGATTGCCAGCTCGCCTTGGAATTTAATGGACTGTATGAATTGTAGGTTTCACTGAATTATACACACGTTGAAAAGCCGGAAATATGTTACTTTATTAGCAATAAACAACACATTGAACATTTACAAAGAATTAGCTTTCGGAGTGCGGACCGGTTCGCATGCTGCCACGTTGACAGATGGAACGTAAGTGCGGTGAGCGGCGAGGCAAAGCCCGCTCGACCTTCTACTGCGCACAGTATGAATTCAGAATGCAAGAGAGGCGGAAAAAGTTTATAAAGTCCTTAACAGCTTGATTAACTAGAGCTTCGCCCTCGTTATCAAACTGCAAATTTATGAAAAAAGTATGACTTTCAAAACTAGTTGTATAATTTACTATTTGGTCATCTAGGGACCTTGAAACGTGAAGATCTGAAAAAAGTCGTCTTTCAGACGAGGGAAGTAATAAAAAACGAGTATATCATAAAAAATTAAGAATTTAAGCCTTTCCTTAATTAATAATTGTGAAAATGTATAGTAATGCTTGAACAGTCATGCGAATGAATAAGTCAATTGCTTGCTGAAGTAGAAAATTTTTGGGGGCGAAAAAAAGTTTAGAATCAGGTTCAACGACAATTCGTTTTAAAGCTCTTTAGGGGTAGTACACCATGAAAAAGTGGGTGCGTAACCCTCTACAGCTGAAAGTAATAAACCGATTTTCATGGAACTTTAATTGAAGGGGGGGGGGGGGGGGGTTATCGACAATTCATTAAAAAAATAAGCTTTTCAAAAATATCCAAAACAAGAAGCGGAAGATAGGCATGTTTTTTTTTGGTAGCATTTTATTATAAGCCGAATTTTGCAGATCTGAGTAGCGGATAGGAAAGAAGACCGAAAAGTGCAAACGTTTTTTCCCGGACTCTCTAACTGCAAAATGGCGGCCGCAATAAATCTTTCAAAATTTTGATTTTAACGCCTCATAAGTCAAAAATGAGTTATCTGATCAGGTTTCACGACAACTTGTTTAAGAGTCCTTTTACGGTACTATACCATAAAGGAAATTTATTTTCGAAAATCTAGAAACGGTCCCAATGGCGTTTTTAATTTTTTTTTTTAACTTTTGAAAAGTTATTACAAAAAACTGCCCACACGATTTTGTTTAAATTTTTTACATTTATTACAGCTTGGTATTAGCTACATTTTGTTTTTTTTAATGAACGCTAGAATTTCACTGTGCTGCCCACTATAAGGTTTTGGAAATCGGAAATTTAAGCTCCTATAGATCTTTTATCAGTCAAAATATGAAAATAGTTTAAATATAAAAGTTCTTCAGTAAACATCTCTGCATTGTTCTAAATTTAAATCACTTACACAAGGTGTTTGGTTTGCACAGTAGAATAGCAAACTTTCTTATTTTAACTCAAACACTTTGTATAATATTATATTTTTGTATGCACAATTTGATTCCCTATATAATGGTATAGGGTATTCCTATACCTCAAATGCACGGCTGATTCGAAATTAGAGAATTTATCAAGTTTTGCCTCTAAACATACATTCCAGCCAAAGGCTGTCTGTAGCGCGTATGCAAGTACCTCTTCCGTACATATCAAATTCGTAGTGCTGTCTTTCTCGCTATTCCTTCAAGGGTTTTCAGTCTTGCGAGGATTTATATCGATACTGTTATATACCAAAAAGAAATGTTAATGTTAACAAATTTTTAGTATCTTAAACTCTAGGAAGGTGCACACGGCCACTTATGTATATCTATGTCAGCGGGAAAATCTTGCATTTATCCCCCTCTGATATGTGGCCGATGTGTCCACGGTGGCCGTTGTGTCCACGTCCGCTATGTGGCCGTTGTGTCCACGGTGGCCGATGTGTCCAGGTCTGCTATGTGGGCGACGTGTCCAGTGTGGCCGATATGGGCATACAAAAATTCTGTGTGGCCGTTGTGTCTAGTGGCCGTTGTGTCCAGTGTGGCCGTTGTGTCCACGTCTGATAAGTGGCCGAAGTGTCCACTGTGGCCGATATGGGCATACAAAAATTCTGTGTGGCCGTTGTGTCCAGTGGCCGTTGTGTCCAGTGTGGCCGTTGTGTCCACGTCTGATAAGTGGCCGAAGTGTCCACTGTGGCCGATATGGGCATACAAAAATTCTGTGTGGCCGTTGTGTCCAGTGGCCGTTGTGTCCAGTGTGGCCGTTGTGTCCACGTCTGATAAGTGGCCGAAGTGTCCACTGTGGCCGATATGGGCATACAAAAATTCTGTGTGGGCGTTGTGTCCAGTGGCCGTTGTGTCCACTGTGGCCGTTGTGTCCACGTCTGAAATGTGGCCGTAGTGTCCACAGTGGCCGTTGTGTCCAGCTAACCCTGTGGCCGATACGTCCAAGGTGGCCGTTGTGTCCACATATCGCTTTTGGCCGTTGTGTCCAGTGTGGCCGATATGTCCATGCAAAATTACGTGTGGCCGTTGTGTCCAGTGGCCGTTGTGGCCAGACCCCCCTCTCGGATAGTCGGTCTACGCTTATGATATTAGGATATATGCGCAGACTCACAAGGTTAAAAGCGCAGGTGGTTGAAGGCGCACTGCGACATCAAGCTGAACGAGCGCGTTGGCATCGGGTTCGATTTCTTACTCAAGAGCCTGGTGAGCGAAGGGCACGCTACACGACGCTGACGGCGGCGACGGTCGGACGACTGACCGAGAGATTCAACCCGAACGGCTGGGTCGGGAAGACTGACGACGACGCATACTACGCCGGCGAGGGCTCGGACACTGCGAATCCCGTGCTTTTTTAAATGCCCGCTGGATGCGCAGCATGGAGGTCTGGTTAAGAGGTCACTTCGCCTACGGCGGAGGTAGAATGGTGGCGCAAGTTTCGGGAATTCGCGCAAAAGATTGTACGAAGCATAAATTATGATCAAAATTTTCGACCTAGTTAGAATTTGAGTAGTTTTATTAGAGATATTGTTTATAAAAAATGTAACAGTCGGTGTAATATCGAATGGTGGAGCACTAATTTTTGAGATGAGTAAGTTTAATTTCATGTTCATTTCATTCTATTTTTCTGTTCAGCGCAGAGTCGTTGATGTTATCTATTCTTTATGTTTTTTATACATTCGTTCTTTTCTATATCCATCAGTGTTCTCCTAGGGACCCTACGCACTATTTTATCACCTTATCAGTGTTCTAGCCGTAGTCATACATTTAGTGTTTCCCTTTAAACTGTTTTTTCCGTGTTTTTAAGTTGATATAGCAGCCTCCAAAGGTCGTGTTCACTGGCTATTAAAACTGGGTCATCGGCAGAACACAAGATTTTGATCTTATCTACCATTCTGTATACAAATAAGAATACAAATATAAAATATCAAGGTCGATTTTGCTGTTCTGAGATGCTATGCAAGAATTGCAGTCCATATCCTATAAATTGGCAAGTGCCTATTTCCTAGGGTGACCATCCGTCCGGAAAATTCCGGACATGTCCGGAAATTCATAGCTAAATTCCTTGTCCGGGCGGAATCGCTATATTAACTTCAATGTCCGGAATTTGTGTCCAAATAAAAATGTATGCATAATAGTATATTATATTATTAGGAGCAAAAGTTATACTTTATGTGGCGTGGCTGGACGGTTTATCTGCCGAGCTTGCGAAGCAGATAAGTACAGCCTAGCCACATAGAGATATTTTTGCTTCGAATAACATATAGAATTTTTTCTTCAAACGTTTATAACACACTAGCGGACCCGTTACAAAATACTTTGCAAGTTACAAAACTTTTTTGTAACGTGTGTCAGGATCTATTAGGTAATATTTAAATGTTTTTAAAACTACTCACACGTAATATGGCTACATATACTTCACTATTTCTAAATACTGGTTGTGGCAAATACGATATATTCCGCACTTTATCCACAGTTTGTTCTTATGATTTATGAATCGCCATGGCAAATGACAGGCGACAGAAAAAATGTCTTTTCTGAAAGCAAAAAGGTGGTGCAATATTAGAATGTGTTAATCTATACGCGGTAATAATACTCTTCTGCCTGGCTTGTCCATATAATACCAAACCTAAGCAGTTCTCAAATAAATTGACTACCATTTATCTTATCTCATCTATTAAGCCATTAAACACATTTAAAATGCTCAAGGGAATATCTATTGATCATATCTTTTGTGTTAAGCAATGTGGATATATTCCACTGCAATTTAACGAATCTAGAAATTTCATAGTTGTCATTATGTGATATAATTGTATTCACACTCAATATTGTTTTTCATATTTAAACAAGAGAGATATAATTTTGTTGTTGATTTCATCGCAATATTTATTTGAGAATTTTGAGGGCCGCAGTCGCTGGTAGGGTAGGAACGGTTAGAAAATCTTTTAAATAAGCGACATGCGCTTCACGCGAGATCGAACAAAACTTCAAAATAATTCGCCCCAAGAATATGGGCTATGTGTACGGAACTTTTTTGCAGAAGCTTGCTTGCAACAATCTCCGCCAATTGGCGCGGGCTTTTAAATGTCCAAGTATTGGTTTCCACACCAAAACTCCACCACACGGAGTGGGGCACACAAAGAATCAAAAGCAGACTAACTCCCCCATCAGATTACAGAATGCGAAAAACCGTTCAAGCTGCTAGTTTTGCTGTAAAAATGAGACGAAGGCCGAAGGGCAATGAGTTTGCAAATTCCGAGCACCTCCAAAAAAAGTCATCGCCAACCTAACGAATTACGATGCGCGCGCACCGAATATCGGCACTAAAGGTTTGTTCACACAGTACCAACCGCTAAGAGACTATTTACACCGTAACACCCTTTGGTGGTGAATTCCAAAATTTCCTGATAATGGTTTGCCCTATTTCTAAGACGATCTAATATGCCAAATGTCAACTTTCTGTCTGTAGTCATTCGCTCGTTAAAGCAATCTTTAAAAAACAGTGCTATCTCATTTAACTCTTTTAGGAGATGCATTGTGCAAAGCCCTGAAAATGGTTTGACATGGTTTGTAAAACAAACTAATATGCCGAATTTCGACTTCCTACCTGTATCTATCTCGTGAAGATCTTTAGAAAAAAACATCTACCTCATTTAATTCCTTGCATCCTGCATTTCGAAAGATCCCGAAAATGACTTCATTCGATGTGTAAAACGAACTACTGTGCCGAATCAACTTTCTACCTGCGGCAGTTACCGTATTATTATTAAACACATCTACCTCATTTAACCCTTTCGGGAGATTTTTTGGAAAAGCCTGAAATTGATTTGACCTAATTTGTAAAACGATCTAATATGCCGAATTTCAATTTCCGGCCTGTAGTAGATTTGTTGTGGCTATTTTTAGGAAAACACTTCTGACCTATTTAACCTCTTTAAGGGAATGTATTTCAAAAAACCCTAAAATGATTTCCGATGAGTAAAACGATCTAAAATTCCGAATTTCAACTTACTGCCTGTAGTAACTTTCCCGTAGCGATATTTTGACAAACAGATATGTTTCATTTAACTCCTTTTGGGGATGAATTCTGCAAAACCTTGAAATTTACTTGATCTGATTTGTAAGACGAACTAATATGTCGATTTTCAGCTTCCCACCTACAGTGGTTTCCTTGTTATAGATCTTTAGAAAAACAGGTCTACCACAGTTAGCTCCGTTGGAGGGATGAATTTTGAAAATCCCTGAAAATGATTTGACCCTATTTGCAAAAAGAACTAATATGGAATATTACAACTTTTTACCTTCCCTACATTCTATTATGTAACGATCTGTGAAGTAAAATTCAATCCCGTCGAATAGAGGGTAAAAAAACTTCTTTGTAGACGATATTGTATAGTCTTCCCTCAAGTCGACCCCAGCCTGATTCAGCCGACTGGCGCTGAACCTTGTTGATTGACATGGCAAAGCAGGTTTCGACGGTAAATTACAGTCTCTTAAATTGAAAAGAATAGTCTGAAAGAATAAGGGGTGTTCGAGGAATGAAGACTATCTCCCCTTCTCAAAAACTTATGAAAATTATGGCCTCAGTAACGTTTCGAAGCGGAGCTTTAGCCTGCAGTCGAGTTTGGGAGTCTTCAAGTTTCTCAGTAGTATAATGGTTGCTCTAACTTTCAAAGGTAGGCGATTTAGAAGAAGTCCGGGAGGGTCGAGAGTGTGGAGAAACTCAACGTGGTAGTGCACTGTGTTCTCTGCCTCCACCACAGTGTTAATCGAAAGATAGATCTTTTCCTCCGAATGAAAGGCTCCAGGTGTGTGTTGTTGATTTTTAGTGCCTTATTCTTCAGAATGATACTCGCCCTTCGTGAAGCCAAGACACATGTTTTGCTGTTATGTTCTTGATGTTAGAATATATTATGTTAGTGAGGCTAGTGATATCTGTCACGGCTTGACATACGTTTTCGTTGCCGAGTTTCAAGAGAAGTTTGGAAAACTATTCGGCTTTGGAAAATCCCCTCAGGTGAACTCTTATGTAAATTCAAGACAATATGTCCTTATTGTACTGATACTGCATTTTTAAAAATTACTATTATAACACGTATTTGCCATTTAATTATCATCGTCAATAAAACCACAGTAAATAAAAAAACCACTAATGGGACCCGTTGAAAAATATTTTGCAATTTACAAAACTTCTTTGTAGACAATGTTTAACGTATGGCACTATCCATCAGGTAAAATTTGAATGTTTAAGTTTTCAAAACAATTCGCACTTGACATTGCTACATACGCTTGACCATAGCTAAATACTGGTTGTGACGAATATTATATATTCCTACTTTATCCAGAGTTGAGTTTGTCTTTGTGGTTTATTAATTGTCATCGCACATGCTAGGCGCACAGCGAAAATGGGAAGGGTACCACAAAAAAGAGCGAGGAGAAGGCCGAATAAAATTTTGAAATAATAGATTACAAAAGCGATGACGGAATGCAACTTAAACGAAATAAACTGTAAGGGTGGAAGAGTATGAAAAACAGGTGTTGGATAACGTCGAAAGACGTTTTAATAATATACGTATGCTTGTACCAACAGAGAAAGCAATGAACCAGTGTGTAAATAAGCACATCCACATAATTATAATAAGCAGAAAAAACACCTTACAGCATCTGAGCAATAGCGATTTTCTTTAACTGTCATTTTACATGTATTTTGAAGTTTGTCTCACGAATCAGCAGACCGTTGAATTCAAATAAACATTTAGTAGTTATAGTAGTCCATGGCAAAAATCAGCGGAACGCCGCAGGCTGACTTCGAGAATATACTTGGTTTACTGCTACTGCATGGCCGGCTGCAACCACTTGAAAGGTACAATATGATGGTTTTTCTCTAAAAATTATCAATTTATTTTCAGTTTAGGGCTTTTGTACACATCTACACGGCAACGGCTTTCATTTAAAAAAAGAATTATCGAAATGGCCCAATGGAAGTCTCGAAATAGATGTCGAAATAAAACGTTTTGCGTTTTAAATATATAGATTATTTACAAAGTTGTGAATAAAATCCGAAAAAAAAATACTTTGTCTACGATCACTACTAAAAGTAGGCCTTTTAGCACTAACTTATTTCACTAAAAAATACGTTTTATAAATCAGCGTGTTAAAAGTGAAATCACCTGTTTACTTTTAGCACATGTGCTGGTGCATGGTGCAAGGTGTTGAATTTAGAGTTTTAAACAGGAAGTGAGATTATAAAGTTATTCTAGTTACTTCTTTCGTTCGAGGTAAAACGTTTTTTAAAGAATTAAATCATTATGTAATGAATAAAGTAAAATGTGTACTATTATAATTACCTTTGATAACTAACTTTGACAGCTACGGCCATCTCTTTACTATGACATGAATTATAACTGTCATAAATGCAAACCTTTGTTAAATCGACATTTATGGATTAATAACAGTAAATTTAAGGCCGTAGAAGAAATATTGTGTGCAAACTCGTGCTAAAAGTGTTTATGCACGAGACATGTTATGAAACTCAACTTTCGGCTTCGTTTCATAATTTTCATGTCTCGTTCATAAACATCAACTTTTAGCACTTATTGCACAAATAGCTGTTATCTCGTCAGCGGGATCTTTCTGACGTTTGAAAAAAAAAAGAATTTATTCAAGTTGAACTTAATCATTGGGAGGAGAAAACGGCGCGTCCGCACGATGGTTATGCGTTTTACCATATTTTATCCCTACCCAATCAAGGCACTCTTCCTACCCTGGTAATATCATGAGACGCGGCAACTCGAGATCACTTGCAATTCAATCAGTCGTTAGCTAAATATAATCGCGAAGAACTGTTTTAGTGCAAGTAAAAGAGTTACATTATTAGATTTTTAACTATGCCGAAACGGAAATGCAAATTTACAAAAGAACTTAAAAATAAAAGCATTTGTTTTATTGGCGGAAGGGATGAAAACGAATCCGTATGTACGATATGTGGCAGCTACGTTTCTGTAGCGCATAAAGTTAAGGTTTATCAAAATTATTCCATGTTCCATGTCACTTGTTTTTTTTTAGGTTATTAGGCGGTGCAGACTTAGAAACACAAAAATAAGGATTTCCACGTCATCAAATAGGTACAAATAAGACTACTTCGTTTTTCGTAAAAAAATATTTCAAGGAGGCCGAGTTAGTCAGTGCAGCTGAAGGTACCTTAGCTTTTCATACAGTAAACACAATTCTTTTTTCTATAGCACATGTTAAAGTGTGCTTTTATCAACTCAAAACAAAAGGTCAAGTTTTACTTTAACAGCAAGGGTAGATAAAGTAGCACTTTAACGTCAAGGATAGATAAAGTAATTTAATTTTCTAACTTTTGTTTAAATTAAATATGACAGCTTCGTATTATCGTAGCAACCCAATCTAGCTACTGACATTTTGAAATGTGATTGACTGTCATTATTTTCTTTTGAAATTGTTAAAGTTCTTGCTATAGAAAAAAATATTGTATTATACACGACGATAAAGTTCTTTCTATCCACTCTTGAATCATTAACGTCTCGACTTCGTCTCGACGTTAAACGATTCATTCGTGGATAAAATTTAACTTTATCGTCTTGTATAATAAATTACTATTTTTTCCCATTAAAAGTTAGAGAACTGCTTTGAAAACGGCAAGTAGACGAAAAATCCGATAAATATACGCGATTTAAAGAAGAATCAATTGCAGTGTATGCAAGATGCTTAGATTATTTAAACAAATGGTAGCAAGTTTTTGATGAATTTTATTATTTGAATTATGCTTACTTTTTAATTCCAGTATAAATTTAAAAATCGAAAGTATCCACCTTACTATCCATAAAAATTACCCCCCCTCCCCAAAATTGGGGTCCGGATTTAGTCCATCAGCCGGCCATATAGTCACATTGGTCACCCTACAATTTCCCACCAAAAAAGTTTAAAGCTTGTCTAAAGCCAGCAATGATGATCTCTCTTATGCAGCTTTACAAAAGATACCTACACAACTACAAAGTTTTTTCTTAAAACTCTAAGTTAGCATATAGCGCTTAAAGAAAACAAATTATACTTATTGGACTAGTTATTTCTTGTTGATGTTTTAAGATACTTCGATCTCTTGTACATGGCTAAGGCGATAAGGTTTTTTGGCTATAACTATTATATACTATCAGCAAAGACAAATATCACAAAAATAGATCTACTCTTATACGCCACATAGTATAATACTTACGTTAAAATGTAGTTCAACGTATAACCACTTTCTTGTTAAACACGAAACACAACTGCATCTGGTTCCGCTTTGCCCTTCATGTGCAACTGCTTTCAAATCAGAAGTGAATAAAATTAAATCTAACTTAAAATGGTTATCAGTAGATAACCAACATTTTATTGAACGTATCGATATCAGAAGTTCAAACGGCCTTTCAAGATTCATATGAGAAATATTAACTACCTTATTGTCAACTGAACTGATTATTATCTTGAAATACATGATGTGATGGCTCTTATCTTCTCAAATACGAGATATCTTCCCTATCAGTACAGGATACGCCAATTTGATAGCTGATGGTTGCGTGCAAGTGCTTGAATATTGAATTTCTTTTGTTTCTATTACAATTTATATCAAATTACGTCATAACAATATAAGTTAAATCACATGTCAAAAGCTACAATAAATTAAATAAAGTGTAAAAACTTTTCAAATACCATAAATAATTGTAAAAATAACTCTACTCTACTCTAACTTTTTAATGTTTAAGATGTAAAGTGGCAGTTTGTTTATTATTGTAGACTATATGAGGAGAACTTATTACCTGAAACACCTATTTTTTATAAATCTTTTATGGCAAACATCAAAATTTATATTCACGTTTCAAAAATGAGTTCCAGTGAGAATCATGTGATAAGTCAACCTACCTACCTATTTGTAAAATAAAAAATTAAAATACAATAAGTGATTTTATAACAAATAATTTACAATGCAAATACAACTACATATTATTTCTTAACATCACATAGAACACACGCATAACCTCAGTATACAGCTAAAACTATTTAAATTAAAAAGAAGTATGGTAGTCCTGAGACGATGAAACAATGAGAGTGTGATGAGATCTATCCTTGTACTAACTTGTACCATCTTTTAACTTTTCGTAGCTCTGAAAAATATCAATTATTTCAAGTTATAGGTACTACATTTACATTTGATAGCTCTTACATCTTTAGCTGCTTGTGTAAGACTTTCAACCATAGTCTTGCCTGTTTGCTGAACCATACTATAAAAGATACCAGTTTGATTTTTGAGTAATATATAAGGATGATCAAATTCGACCATCGTTCCAGCATCCATTACTAAGACTTTATCAGAGTCCATTACTGTGTGCAATCGATGGGCTATTGTTAGCACCGTACAATCTGAAAACTTTCTTCTAATTGTATTTTGAATGAGTGCGTCCGTCTGAGGATCCACATTGGCAGTTGCTTCATCTAATACAAGAATTTTGTTGTTTCTAATAATGGCACGCGCTAAACATACCAACTGACGCTGCCCTACGCTAAAATTACTGCCACCTTCTGACATTTTCGAATTTAAACCTGTAATAATATATTAGTGTAAAACATACATTACGATTGTTATGATAAGTTAACTAGCCTGAAGCCAAATCGTTAATCGCATCCTTTAGTTCCACCTCTTCCAGAGCTTTCCATAAGACGTCATCACTATATTCATCAAACGGATCTAAGTTCTTTCTCATTGTGCCAGAAAACAATACAGGTTCCTGAGGTATTATCGATATTTTAGATCGTAAGTCGTGCAAGCCTAGGCTCTTAACATCAACGCCATCGATTACTATAGTTCCTTTCGTGTCAGTTAGTTGAAACAAAGCAAGTATCAATGAGGACTTCCCAGCTCCAGTTCGTCCAACGATGCCCACCTTCTCTAATGGCTTTATTGTAAAATTTAGGTTCTTTAAAACGGGAGGATCTTCCAGGAAGTAGTGAAGGTAGAGATTGACAAATTTGACTTCACCGCGATCAGGCCAAGTTTTGGGCGGCTTTTTATCTGGACGGCTTTCCAGCTCTGCTTCACGCTCAACGGAATTATACTCTAGCACACGCTCTACAGATGTCATTTGATTTTCCATTTCAGCTGACTGCCGCATGCCCCATTGAAACATGCCCGTTAATCCCAAAGCTTGCGTTATTGCTAGTCCTACATTTCCACCATAGTTGCCTTAAATAGAAGTCAGAAAGTAAATTTCACCATAATAAGGAAAAAAACAGCCTATTTACGAATAATTTATAAAAATATACCAACCATCATCAATTAAAAGAAAACTTAACGTTACAACGGCGATGTAAATAACACAAACGATGTCTAACCAATAGCCAAAAGCTCTTGACGTGGCTAAAAATAAGTACCAGGCAGAACTGTGTAAATCCTGATGGTTATCAAATTCCGTTTCAAGAATCTGTTGTGCCCCAAATGCTCTTATTGTTGTCAATCCTTGAAGAGAAGCATTCAAGTGTGCAAAAACAGGACTTCTGGCTGAAATAAAATAAATTAATTGAAAAGCTTTTGATGAAATTATCTTACTTACTGACGCCTTCCAATCGTTTAACATTGCGACTTGTGCTCAAATAAACTATTCTGAGGACATAAAAGATTACTCCGATTATGACTGTAGGAATCATCAACCAGGGATTAACTATACCAACTACTACAATTATTCCTAATAATGTTAAAGCTATTTGTAGACAGTCCATCATAGCAGCTGGTAGCAGTTCATCTATGGAGCCCATATCCTTGGAAAAAACGATTCAAAATTCGTCCAGAGGAATTTGTATTAAAAAATCTCATAGTTGCACCAATTATACTGTTAAACATACTATCGTGCAGGCTTATAGATGCTCTCATGCATACATTAAAAAATGCCAAGGATCGTACAACGGTGAAGACAATAGTAGCCACTGTGAATGCAGTGTATATCCAAATACATGTTTCTGTTGAAAAATCCCAAAAGCCGGGGCCACCTTCACTTTTAGCTAGATTATCCATGTTTTGACTATGATTGACTTGACGTTCTAAAGCAAATGACGTTTGTTTGTATGGATAGCTTAATAGTTCTCTCTCTTCTGCACTACGTTTTTCCTCTAAATTTGTCCTGTTAAACACAATTACTCAATTAATACACCCTTAATATTGAACTGCAAAAAAACAGCAGTTCTGATTTAAAAACTTACCAGTAAGTAATGAAATAATCTCCAGCACTAGCGGCTAATTGCGTTAAAATGAACAACATAAATACTGTGAAAGCGATGCACATATTAGTACCAGCAGTTGCATATGCTTTGTAAATATATCCGGAAATACTACCAGTGCCCTTTTGCTCCTCTATCACTGCTGGCGCATCCACTGTTTTATCATCAATTGATGTTGCACTGGTCACAGACATTGCTCTTTGAATTCCCTTAGGTCCTGAGTCCCCTTCAGACATCTCTTCTTCGTTTTGCTCTGACTTCAGTAACTTAGCAAAATCCAAACCAGAATCTTGAAGCGCTCTAAAGCTTCCTTCGGCTTTCACCAACCCATTTTCAAGAATAATAATGTGGTCAACGTCTTGTAAATACTGTAGCTGATGAGTAATTAGAATAACCGTCTTGTCTCTTAGTAAACCTTTGATGCACTCATCAAAAAGTTGCTTACCAACATGTGTATCAACAGCTGAAAGGGGATCGTCTAATAAATAAATATCAGCTTCTTTGTAAACGGCTCTAGCCAAATTTATTCGTGCTCGTTGACCACCACTCAAGGAAACTCCCCTTTCACCAACTATAGTTTTATCCGAATAGGGAAGAAGAGTAAAGTCGCGTTGCAAGGCACATTTATTTATAACATTTCTATAATGCTGCTTGTCCATTTCGGTACCAAATAAAATGTTTTGACGGACTGAACCAGTGAACAACCATGGTTCTTGAGATGCGTAACTTATTTTCCCCTCTACCTGAAGTGTTCCAGAAAGCAAAGGCAATTCCTTTAAAATCAAATGTAATAGACTCGTTTTCCCACTGCCAACTGGCCCAATTACTGCTACTAGACCACCACGTTTTACCATCATATTTAAATTTGTAAGAGTGTTCTCAGTGGCAGAACCCGTCCATTTTGCCGTTCCATTCTCAATTGTAACAGTACCCTCCTCGGTATTTTTCCGAATAGAATCTTTCTCTCCTTTTTCTTCTTCAATAATTCCTAAATTTAACTTTCCATTTTTATAAGACACCTTTAATTCTTGTGCTAGTTGTGTTTCTTCATAGAGTAGAAATTGGTTTAATCTCTTAACAGAGACATTCGCTTCTGCAAGTTGTGCAATGGCTTGTGGGAAAAACATTGTCATTGACTGTCGCAACACGTTGTAAAACGCAGTCAATACAAATACTTTTTTGGCATCAATTTCATTATCAAGTAGTACATATCCCAAAATGGTTACGAAGAGTGAAATTCGAGTTGTGAATATTATAAAGGACATTATGATTCCTCTAATATAAGATGTTGACCTGATCGCCTCTATTTCATATCTAGAATAAATAATTATAGTAATTAATTTCACTCATAATAATAGGTACCAATGCTCGTATTACCTTCTAGCCATAGACACAAGTTTTGCAAAGGGTTTTTCCCAAGTGTACATTTTAATAACTTGAATGCCGGATATGATTTCATTCATTAATCGCACTCTTTCGTCTGTTCTAATAGCCGTTCGTAAACGCAATACCGCTGCCCGGTTTGCCAAAAAAACTGAAAAAGATAATTCACTAGTTTTAAGTTTTAAATGGCAAAGGCTACTTACACTGTAAAGGAATAAATAGAAGTAAGAAAATGACACCAAAAACTGCCGAATACCCAACTTCCAACCACATAAAATAAGTAATAACAATAGTTTCCAATGGTCCAACCCACAACTGATGGGCAAACTGTACGGCAACATCAAACCTATTAACGTCGTTTGACAATAAATTAACTATTTGGCCCACAGTAGTTTGACCCAGTGCTGTTTTATTCAGTTTTAGAGCCTTGCGATAGATTAGGGAGCAACAGGCCACTCTCATCTTCATGCCCACGTGAAAAAAACCCATTACGTAAGGATGGATAAACAACACGCTCAGAAACGAGCAGAGGACTACTCCACCTGCATAAAGATAAGCTTCTTCTTTGGTTACTGTATTATTATTCGGCATGTAATAAGTTATTAAATATCCAAGAAGAATGGGTTGTGTTATCCTAAAATATATAATATTTTTTATGTGCTAACCAGACTGAACAATATTAAAAAAATAATTTTTCAACATTCCTTTCTTTAATTTAATTGTAAATTCTACTAGTACTTAAAATGTTACCAAAGTTTTGAATGGGTAACTCACTTGGTAGCGAATTCTGTAACGGCAAGCACCAATCCATAAACAATAAACTCCACCAAAAATGTTTTAATTAATGCTCTTCTAAGGGATGGTTCTCGATTGCTTTTTGCAGCCTTTTCTTCTTCTTTGTTCCATGCTGCTTCAAGTTTATTGCCCAAGTGAGCTGATTTATGTTCTGAAAATGTCTCATACAGATCCGAAATGTCCAAATCTTTTTTCAATCCTTTGATGAAAGTGGGAATTGTGTACCTTAAAATCATAATTATTATTACATTAGATATAACACTCCTGATTCAGGTTTTAACGACTTTTTAGACCATCTTACAATTAAATTAAAGAATAGAACTTTTGAAAATTATTTTTTCTAATATTGATTGAGTATCCGGTTAGCACATTCTTCTCTTTTCCTCCTCCTCCGTTGTTGTTGTTGAGAGAGATGTGCTAACAGACTGAACAATATTAAAACAAGTAATTTTTTCACCATTCTTCTTTAATTTAATCTGATAAATTCTACTAGTACTTAAAATGTTACCAAAGTTTTGACATGGGTAACTCACTTGGTAGCGAATTCTGTAACGGCAAGCACCAATCCATAAACAATAAACTCCACCAAAAATGTTTTAATTAATGCTCTTCTAAGGGATGGTTCTCGATTGCTTTTTGCAGCCTTTTCTTCTTCTTTGTTCCATGCTGCTTCAAGTTTATTGCCCAAGTGAGCTGATTTATGTTCTGAAAATGTCTCATACAGATCGAAATGTCCAAATCTTTTTTCAATCCTTTGATGAAAGTGGGAATTGTGTACCTTAAAATCATAATTATTATTACATTAGATATAACACTCCTGATTCAGGTTTTAACGACTTTTTTTAACCACGTCTTACAGTTAGTAAAAATATAACTTATTTTAAAGTATTTGTTCTAAATATTGATTTGAGTATACCGTAACTATACATTATTTCTGGTGCATGTTTCCTATTTAAACCAATAGTGCATGTCTGTGTCTAAAACTATTAGTGGTTTAAAACTAGGTAGATTTTTTTGCAGCCTATTCTTATTTAGAACAGATATAACGATATATTTATTAACAACGAAATTATAACCTGTAAAGCCATTGTCATGCAACCTACATATTTGAAGAACCTTTTCACAGAAAAATTAAC